>QANX01002328.1:21914-56945 GCA_003254975.1 Ochetophila trinervis | reverse complement strand
AGAAAAAAAAATCGAATTTAAAAAAATATTCTCATGTTATATCGATATATAATATTCGAAAGCGTATCATTTTAAAATTTTATAATAATTAAAAAATATCACAATTTTTTATTTTAAAAAAAATTTAAAAATATATTTCAGAAATTTTTATAAAAATTTTAAAAAATTTTAAAAAAATTAACATAAAAATAAATATTAAAAAACTATTAAAAATTTTAACAAAAATTTAAAAATTATACTCATAATTTTTGAAAGATAAATATTTTTTTTTATGGTGTAGAAAAAATGAAATTTTGTAAACATTTTGTGGATATTATCGATTTTTTCATCCAGGATCACATTATCCATCAAACAGCACAAGGAATTGTAACAAGATCCACCGTCCATCAATGCGTTTCTTACTATTTTCCCTTTTCTCTTTCACGCCCCATCATAAGCTCGTAGCTAGTTTGGGGTTTTTTGTTTCATATTTTTTTTTCAAGTTATATAGCTATTATGTAATATTTTTTTAAAAGTAAAAAGTTAGTGTATAGTCGTTGATGCATTATCAGAATTGAACAATAATAATACTCTTGTAATTAAATGTTATGTATAAATACATTTTAATATTTTTTTTTAAATTGAATATATTCATATAGAAATCTCTATAATTAATTTGTACAATTGATACATTTTAAATTGAAAAAAAATTATATTTTTGTCAAATTTAGTTAAAATTAACAAATTCTGTCAACTTAAACCTTTAAAATTGATGTCTTTATTTTTTATTGTATTAAAAATAAAATAAAAAATTTAAAAATATGAAAGAAAATTTAAAATTTATTTATGATTTTTATTTTTATTTTTTAGTTTTTGATTCAATTACAATTTTGAAAGTAACTTGCTATGTATGTGACTTTTAAGTTTGCGAAATTTATTAATTTTAAGTAAATTGGACTTAAATTGGATAAAAGTAACTTTTTTCAATTTAGAAGGTATCAATTACATAAATTAATTATATAAACTCCTATATGAACAAATTTAATTTTATAAAATACACCACTACAAAATAGGGTAAAAAACGACGTATTAAGTGTTTAAACGACAGACATAAACCGTCATGAAATCAGGTGTCATGTATAGTCAGAAACAAATACGACGGACCAACCCGTCATTTTTAACAATGTCAAAGCTAGTTGGATGCCACGTAGCAAACATATAGACGACGGGCTTCAACCAAACTGTTGTTTATATATGTTCATGTGACGAAGTATAGACAACTGTTTTTTCCATTGAACCATCGCCTATACTAAGATTTATAGACAACTGTTTTTTTTTTCTAGCAGCTTTTATATATATTAATTATTCAAAATTGTAAATAATTCTAATTAAAATAACATTACTAATTACACAATAATACTAATTAAAATAACAATTCTAATTACAAAACTCTTATACATAATTACTAATTAAACTAAAACTCTCATATACAATTTTTCACACAAAATGTGCACAATGTATGCACAAGTAGTTCATACATATTATTGAGTTTAATATATATCATCAGATAGTTTATACAATTACCGATTATATACACAATATACAAATTAACAACCAACTTAACAAAATACATTCAATATTCAAACAAAATAATACATTATATTCAATATTCAAACTTTCTATTGCACGGGTTAGGCTCGTCATATACAAATCAATAATCAGACGAACACAATATATTTAATATTTTGCACGGGTTCAAACATTTTCATGAAATAATACATTCACAATTTGTTAAAAATAATTTAAATAGATTGCCGAGTACTCACCTTAAAATTTTCGGGTTGAAAAATCACAAATATTATGTGAAATGAAGCAATAATCCGACCACAATGGAGAATATGAGCAACAACGACGAACTTAAGTGGTTAGGATTTCTGGAGAAATAGGGGACTTGGGTGCTTAGGGTTTCTGGAGAAATGGAGAAAAATGAGAGAGGAGAATGAGTGTAATGAAGAAAACACGGAGCCAAAACGACGGGCCAGAGTTAGACCCGTCTTTTTTATCCAGATAACATGGTGCCAAAACAATGTCGTTTTGATACAAACCACTGGCCCAGAGCTAGGCCCATCGTGTTTTTTTTAAACCATCGTTTTTAACCAATAATGGGTAAAAACAACGGGACATAACTAGGCCCGTCATTTTTAACCAGATAACGATATTGTTTTGAGTAAAATGATGATTTTGTCCATGGAACTGTCGTTTTATTATGCTAAAAATTGCCAACCAAGACATGTATCATCCACGTATCTTGGGGCATTATAAATGACGATTCTATATGGAGTCGTCGTATATAGCCTACAACCAAGATACGTAGCATCTACATGTCTGGGACATTATAAATGACGGTTCTCTACTGAAACTATCGTTTATAACGTAAACTAAAAATGAAGGTTCCAGAGGGGCCATCGTATATAGCATATAACCAAGATATGTGTCATCCATGTGTCTTGGGGCATTATAAACGACAGTTCCAGTGGAGAACCTTCGTTTATAACCTACTACAACAACGACAGTTTAGTAAAAACTGTCATTTATGTTTTTTTTATGCGATGGACCGTCGTCTTTATCGCTCCCAAAATTTATAACCGTTGTTTAAGTGTATCAATGTCGGTTGTCTCCGGTCACCGACGTTTATATAGAATTAAGAGACGTCGTATATGACTTTTTTTTTTTTGTAATAATAATACTATAGTGCATTTAAATCTAGGATTTTATAAATTTTGTAAAATTTATCTTAATTTTGAATTTACCCCTGCTATTTCCAAATCATGGATAGATATATATATATATATATATATAATATTTAGTAATAGATTACTATAAAAGTAACAAATTTTTCAGACAAACACTTGTGGAATTCAATTTTGTAGGAGTAGAGTGGTCATGCTAGGAAAAGCTCCAATAATATATATTTTTTTTTTACAAAAAAACCCAGTAAAACTATCTTTGGAAAAATTGGACCACTTTTTCAACACTGCCTCTTATGCCAACCACATAGATAAGGGTCTTTTTTGGTGAATATTCACTGCATTAATCACAAAAAAAACTCTGAAGTCAGAGGATTATACACACAGCCCTCCCAAACAATCAAATAAAGAAATGTCTAAAAAAGAAGTTGGAAAGGCTTCCATGTTACAAGCATCAAAATAAAAGGGAAAAGAGCAATTAAAAGAGTCTCTTGCAACTTTATCATCTAGGAAATTTGAAGATCTATGGTTCCACCTGATTTGCCAATTGAAGATTGCAAATCTCGCTTTAATATGAAGAATGTTGTCCCTAGTGTTCCATCCATCCGGGTCTTTAGAAGAGTTGATTTCCTTGGCAGAATTTGCAGAATCGGTAGACCAAATGATTTTATTCCACCCCAGTGCCTCAGCTTCTTCTGTGGCCAATAAGATTGCCAGTATCTCTGCCTCCAAAGCTGTCTCACAATTAACTAACTTGGAAGCAAGGTGGATGATGACACCATTTTCATTCCTTATAACAAAGGCTAAAGCAACTTTCCCATCACATAAGGTTGCATCAGTGTTGAGTTTCAGCCATCCCGAATGAGGACATTTCCATCTCTCCACCCTTGGTTCCGAAGGGGTAGCCTTAGCTTCAAGCACTATCTGCTCTGAAAATTCCATAACTAACAACTCAAAATGTCTAACAAAAGCTTTGAAATCCGTTTCACCTGAGTGGGTGAGCCGATTTCTGTAATCCCAAATGCAATACCACAAAGTAATCATGAAAATGCAAGCAAACTCCTTTTTCAAATCAAAATTTCCAAATAAATCTAGGGAAGAAAACACATCTCCAACAAATCTTGAGTGTTAGTAACCTCCAAAATAACAATTTTACAGCTTCATTGGCTTGCAAAGGCCAGATCTCTCACCCCATGACATTCCTTGAACAGGTGGAAATAGTTCTCCACCTCAGCTCCGCAAATAACATAGTGCAACTCTCCATGACCAATCTGGTGAAGATTGAAAATCTCTGGAAAGGAGAACTCCTGCCATGATCCTCCAGAGAAACAATTTTAGTCTTTCATGTAAATTCAACTTCCATAACTTACTCCACACAAAAGGGTGTTGGATACCAAATCCTGCAAAGTTTAAAACATAACTACTTTTGACAAAAAAATTCCCTGCATCATTGCCTTTCCATATTAATTTGTCATCACATGGGAGAGAGTGCCAAGGGATTTTCGTAATAGCCCTGACCGGTTGTTCCAGGAAAAATTTCCTTCAGTTTCCCAACATTCCATCCATCCATTCCCGCCTCCTTAAGGTCCACCACCCTTCTCAGGGCTGTAGCATCAGCCCCATCCTTAATCTGAGGAACCCCATCCTCAAGTTTTGGAATCTAAGGGTCAAATAAAGGATGGATAGCGAAACCATTACCAATTTTGAAGTAGGAACTAGACCGGATCATGGGTCTATCTTCGATAACTCCTCTCCATATCGAGGAGGTCCCTTCCTGTAACTTACACTTAAAGAAGGTTTTTCCTTTAAGGTAGAAGGTTTTTCCTTTAAGGTAACGGGCTCTGAAAGCTCTCGTACATAGAGCATTCTCTTCCCGAGCCATTTTCCAAGCCAATTTTGACAGTAAAGCAAGGTTAAAATCTTTGAACTTTCGAAACCCAAAGCCCCCTTGATCGTCGGGTTTGCAAATATCCTCCCACTTCTTTTGAGCCATATAACGGTTTGAGCTCCTGTCAGAAGACCACCAAAATTGTTTTACCATTCTGTCAAAAAAAAATCTTGCACACTCCCTTTGGAACACTTAAAGTAGACATAGTGTTGAAACATGTGATATGCATTTCTAAAAAGTTATAGAAATTGTTTAAGTAATTAGATTTCTAGAATTATCTAGAATAGTATAGAGACTAGTATCTAGAAAATAAAATAGAAAAATCTAGAAAAATATAGTCAAGAACCATGCTAGAAGAATCTAGAAAAATGTAGTCTAGCATCATGCTAGAAGAATCTAGAAAATTCAAAGATGTGTATAAATAGGAAGCCTAGCTTCCATATGTAATAACAAGAAATAACAATTACAAAAAAGCAATAAGCCTTTGTTATTCAATCTATCTACTAGTGTCCCATATTTCCTTTTTCAATTAAACCCATTATCAATTGTTCCTTCTATTCATCAATCAAACCAAGAATATCCATCTATTCAACCATCAAAAACTAACACATAGTGTATGTCGGTATTGCTTGAACCACATATTTAATTAAGGTCATTTTTCCAGCTCTATAATTGCATGTTCCACCCTTCGATAGAGGTCTCAAACCCATGAATCAATTACAAGATATATAATTTAATCAATGCTTTCACATGTGTGTCGGTTTGGAATGCATTGTGTTAATTCAGACTTTCTTATAAAAATTGTTCCAATCACAGCAGAGGCTTGAGTCAAACGTGTATAATATTGATCCAAAATATTCACAGTGGAAGATGTATAATGTATTTTGTCCACTCAGAATATTTTGTGAGGTGGGTCGGGTTGACATTTGATGTTTATAATAACATGGAGCATTATATTTCTTATTACATTTCCATGCAATACATTCCCAAATTTTCAAACATAAAAATAAAATAAAAATGGTGTCTGAAACAAGATAAAATAAAGAGTAATAATACAGGTATCACCTAGTTTATCAATAATTTTACTATCTATATATGCATCATTAGTTTATTGGTTAATATATTATTATAAACTATATATGGATATGTAAACTATTGAAAAGTAAATATAATTAAATATAAACCAATCAAATAATTACATGTATATAGATGATAAATTTATTGATAGACTATGTGATATCTCTAATATATATATATATATATATATATTTATTTAAATATGATAGCTGATAGGAATAAAACGTTAATGTTTTTATGCCACTTTTTATATTGAATTTAAGATAGTTTATGATTAATTGTTAATGAAAAATATTTAAATACCGTATTTTTCTATTTTCAATAAAAGAAAGACAAATGCTGGAATTACTGTATTTCTGCGTAACATTTACTGAGAAAATTATATCTGGAGCCACATTTAGACATTTTGTGCAATTCCAGTTGCTAATGATTCCTGATTTAATAGGCTTCAATAATGCAAAGTTTCATTTCAAATGGTTCAACCGATCAGTGCCAGTTTGATTTACAAATTCAACAAATTCATCAGTTGCGGCAGATTTACACTGTCTCAAGAAAATGAGGATTTGAGTGTCTTCCTGATATCCAAATTATGCAATCAATAAATTCCTGGAAATATAAGACACATACCTACCATTTGCAATAAAAATAATTAGATTCAGAGTTCATTTGGTTACCCCAAGTGTACTTGGAATCTTCTTGGCGATCATTGAAGATAAAAAAAGGAAAGTTTTATGCTTACTATGACTACCATTGTGATTAGACTGCCATGTCACCACAAATCGGCCATGTGTCCAAATTTGCCACATCACATGACACATGGAAGGTTAGATTATTCTAATTATTTTAATTGGAATAATATTTGGGATAAAATGAAGAGATATTAGAGATTGATTATGAATCCTATGAAGATAAGGAAAATATTTTTATCCCTAGTGTAAACATGAGGCACAAAATACCTCTATGTCCTTAGGATGGCCGGCCATATAAAGAATTTATGGCGATTGAGATTATGTAATATTGTATCTCCTATATTCTCTAAGTTTTAGAGATACCTTAGGGTTAAACCACTCTTAAACCTCTCCCATAAATAGATTGCTACCTTGAGAGTGAAAAATGATCCTTTACACAATTCGATATAGCCCTCACGGCTACAGCAGCCTTTCCTCACCTATTGCCGCACTTCTCCCTCTTCTTTCTTCCTCACAGCAGCAAATCTTTCTTCTTAGGTTTTTGTTCAGTTTTTATTAGTGAATTCATAGCAAAGTTGTGCTACACAAAGCAAGGTTCAAGGAAGTTCGGTCAAGCCATTGGAGGAGTCAAACTTACTACCTTGATTATAGTTTGAAGAAGCCAAGGATTGAAGATTGAAGAATAAATTCCAGCAGCCATCAACTATTAGATTTGATTCATTTTCTCTTTATTTTCTTGCTATTTAATCTATGATATTTCTTTATTGTTTGATGGATTATTTAGAAATCATGTGTAACTAATTTTTTTATGAGGATTGTGATGTAACCCTATTACAAGTATTTAGTTTTTAATGCATATTTAGTTTGATTCATGTTTAAAGATTAATATTTCATTGTAGTTCTTAATGCTTTCCATAAAAATGTGGATTGATTTAGTATTTATATTGACTTAAGAATAAGGGATATAAATATGGATGTGCAATGAAATACATGGTTATAGGAATATTGCATGCCTTAGTGACAACTTTAACAAGGTCTTATTGGGTTTGCATGTCTTAAGACTTAAATTTCCGTATTTATATTAGAAATAATTAAATACGTTGTGCTTGCTAGATTAGAATGCATTGAGGAATCAACTTCTAGACATTTGTGGTTAAAGAGGGGGTTAACCTATGAATCTATATTGCATTATAACTAAATATGAGTAATAATGGTGAAATCATGATCCTTATTCTTTTAAACTTTTGATTACATACTTGCTACCTTGTCTCTCAATTTTAATATTGCTTTCTTTATTTTCTATTTTTAAGTTCATGCTTGGTTACTCAACACACAATCATTCAACAAATACTCTTTTTAATTTTAATTGATTTAGTTAATAATAGATTTATTTTCAATACTAGAAACATTATTCCTCGTGTGATCGATATATGTTTCCTTTTAAAAAAATCTACTTTATTACTTGTTGATTCGTGCACTTGCGAGTTAATTATACCACAATACTAGCCAACCTTATAGATGGCTTTGTGGAGTATTGTCTAAGTACTTCATTAATCACACCGCCCAAAGAAGAGTAAGAAGATCCACATACATCATGATTTTGGTATTACTACTCATATATTGTGCTCCATGGCTTTTTTGGACTAAATTGTTTTTTTTTTGTACACGTTGAATGCAATAAAATGGAGTAAATGACAATTTACTCAAAATAGCTCTGGATCCAACATAATATATATATATATATATATATATATATATAATACTTCTATCTCATGTAGTTTGACCTTTACGATTCATTTGGCCATGCACCGACGTGGGAGTATTTTATTTATTTAATTATTTTTATTTGAGATCATGATTTACAAGATCTTTAATCACTTCAACATGTAGATGCTTTCTACCTCAAAAAATTAAGAGAAGTAAATATTAAACATAATTAAGTACAAATTTAAGTCATAGGAATTAGAATGGGCTTATGCACCTATTCAACTTCACATGCATTTTTTGTACATTAGGCCCTCTTTTAATTACAAATTAAATTAACAGATTAAATTTTAAAAATAAATAAATAAATGTTTATATTTTAATAAATTATAATGTAAATAATAATAATAATAATAATAATAATAATAATAATAATAATAATAATAATAATAATAATATTTTATTAAAATAAGTTAATACAAAATATAAATAAGTTAGAATTGATAAATTTTGATACGATTAACAAACAAGTTGGTACAAATAAGATTTGCCAACTATTATTGACATCCCTATATGCATTGTTCACTGGGAATATTTTTTAAGGTGATTGACTTTTGATGTTTAAAATCTAATATTTCTTATGACCCTTTTTCTTGGCCTTTTTGTATGAGTTTGGACTTTTCATTCAGATAATTTAGTGGCATGTTGATGAATGATCGTTCATCTAATTTTTGAGCTTCGCTTAGCTTTTTTTTCCTTGGTAAAGATTGACTTGCTATTAAGCACAAAAAAGGACCCCATAAGAGGTTAATACACAGAGGCAAGCAATCTCATAAGCATAAATATTACAAAATGTCTCAGGGAGACAATCAAGATTGTTTGAAGAAAAAGATAAATTACTAGCCGAGGAAAGGGCCAGTTTTGCGAGTTCATCAGCCAGACGGTTTGAGGAGAGCCTATTCCAAACCAAATTCCAATCGTTGTTTGACAAAGTTGATCGAATATTCTTGGTTTCCTCACTGGTGAACCAACTTTAATATTAGACTTTACTTCATCCATAACCGAGGAAAACATCAGGTTTTTCTAGCCTCTTTCAACAGCGAGGGTTATAGCCCAGTCAACTGCCTTCAGCTCCGCCTCAAAAACAGAATTGCAAGGGCAGAGATGTTGAGCTTTCCAGCAAACATGAGGTCATTACGATACTTCCAGCAACAGTAACAAAGAGAGAAAGCAAATAGGGAGAACTTCTCCTTATCGATAGAACCAACACACAGATTTACTGGGGGTCAAGGCAATACACAAAGAAAATTTTAATGTTTTCACCGGGCCAGTTGTCAACCCTAGCCCCCCACGAACTACGGAAGGCAATAGCTCTGGAACCCGTACATTCTTTGATCAAATGATACAGGGATTCCACATTATCATCACATATGCTGCAATTAGGGTCACTCAAGCCCATCCTAGAGCTCAATATTTCCTTGGTTGGAAGGGCATTAGCCAGAACTCTCCATCCAAACACTTTGAGCCGTTCATGAAGCTTGAATTTTCACAACTTTCTCCAAATACAATCCCGATCACTCTGGGAGCTGCAGTTTATATCGAAACAACTCCCAACCAAAAAGAGACCTTTAGCATCTCCACACCAAATTAGCTCATCCTCACTGGATCTGTCTGGCCATTTAGTGTTCAGAATTGCTTCGGCTGATTCTTCAGTAAAGGTGGCACGAATTAAGTTTTCTTTCCATCCCTCCCCATCTTCCTCCTAAGTCTACAAGTTACGATTAAGTTTGTCAGTTACCATTAACTATATCTGTTATAATATCTCTAATACCTATTTTTTATTTTAAAAAGGTATATTTTTAAAATAAAAAGCATTTTAAAAAAATTTAAAAAAAATAAAAAGTGAAATTTTTATCAATTTCAATAACATTTTTTATAAATATTTTTTATTTTTTCATATACAATTATAATTCATATTTTTTTTTTATCATTTCTACACTCAAATAGTATTTAAAAAAATTAAAATATGAAATTATAATTAATATATTTAATTATAAATATGAATAAAAAATTGTAGAACAATAAATGAAGATATATATAAAAAGTGTATTTGACTCTCAACACTTGGAGAGTCAAACTCTACTTTGTATTTTAATTTTTTTAATTAAAAGAGTCTATTAGAGCTAAAAAGTAGATATTGATTTTTAAAATATAAAATATAAAGTTGTTAAAAAATTCATCGGAGATGCTCTTAGATATCAAATGTCACTTATCAGTTGAAATTTAAAAATGTGTTTCGATTGCTTTAATTATGGCTTTTTTGTTTGTTGTTTTTTTGTTTTTTACCATTTTGTTATTCAAATTTTTCGAGACTAGCTTAGCAGAGGATATTTGTAAAGAAAAAGAAGAAAAAACCGTTAGAACATCTGCTGCTTTTTATTTTAAAAATTATAATTTTTAAAATAAAGAGCATATTTGAAAATTTAATAAAATAAAGAGTGAAATTTTTTATCAAACTCTAACTACACTCTTTATCATTACTCTTTATTTTTTTATTTTCTAATAAATAATTAATTTACTTTTCTTTCTCTTTTGAATATTATAGAACAAATCTAATAAATCAAAATGTTTTGTTATATAAAAAAATATGAAATTAAATAAAATTATTAAATGTGCATTGAAAATTATAAGTACAATAAATATGTGCATTAAAAATTTAATATGAAGAGTGGATTTTGCTCTCTATATTTGGAAAGTCAAATTTAATTATGTATTTTAATATTCTCATTTTAGAATTGTTAAATTAAAAATTACTCTTTAAAATAAAATAAAAATTGATACTTTTAGAGAGTGGTCACGCTGGAAAAACTCCAACTAAATTTACAAACTTTTTCAGACAAACCCATGTGGAATTCAATTATGTAGTACTCTCGGAGTGGTCAGGCTAGGAAAAGCTCCAACAAAACTTTTACAGAAAAAGCAAGCAAAACTTTCTTTGGAAAAATCAGACCACCTTTTAAACATTGCCTATTAGAGCATCTCTAATGGAAATGTGGATTGCTAAAAGTAATATACCACATAAGTAAATATAGACATTGTTTTGAAAAAATGTGCTTCATGGTAATGTCTATAATGAATGTCGAGCTGGCGTGGCCTTGACATTGTCAATGTGAGTTTCTACATCTGGAAGCTCTGTTAGACATTATCAAGTTTCCAAAAAATTAAAATTTTCCTTAAAAATTCAATTTGCTCAAAAATTAAAAATACTTAAATAAAATATCTAATTAATTAATAACCATAAATAACTTTTGTGCACATTACCATTGTAGAATAATTTTTAAATTGAATGTGTATTTATGCCACATAAATTTAAACAATGTTTATTTTTATGCTACATATACAACAATCCACATTCTCCATTGAAGATGCTCTTATATCCAACCACATAAATAGGGGTCTTGAATTTGAACCCATTAATCAATTACAATAAAAGTATCGACCTTTTTTTTACTCTTTCTTCTTGTATTTATTCCTCCAATACAGTTATAGGTTTTGTTTTGTTTTGGTAAATATCCAATATAGTGATTGCTACAATCTTGCCTCATATAATGGTTTAATGAATTTTAGTTCGTTTTAATGGCTTTAAATAGGACTGGGTATAGTTCAGTTTTAACCGAAAAACCAACCGAACTGATTTGTCAATTAAGGTTATGAAGCCTAACTAAACTGAACTGCAAGAGAGATGAAAACTGAATTGGAACTTAATTCGGTTCAGTTTTTAGTTGGTCGGTTTGGATCTATGTTGGCCCTATCAGTTTGGGTCTTTTGTAGTCCCTACAACCATTTTTTGTTTGTTTTTTCTTTTGTTTTTTTTTATTTACTCACTTTAACTTTCATAATACCAAAATACATATGAATATAAATAACAGGCCTACATGTTTAGGTCTGTCTAACTTGTGCCCAAATTACAATTCTAAATCCAAACTATATTACCAAAATACATATAAAATTTGGCATTGTACACTAGTGCCACAATTTCTAAATAAAAGAACAATTAAATTAAGGGATAAATGCATTTCAGTTAGTCAAGCCCTCTCGTCTCCTCAGTGGAAACAAGCCATGACTGAGGAACACATGGCTCTTGTCAAGAACAAGACATGGACTTTTATTCCTCCCAGTCCTACCATGAACATTGTTGGCAACAAATGGGTGTTTAAGCTAAAACAGAATTCAGATGGCACTGTTAATCGACACAAAGCTCATCTAGTTGCAAAAGGTTTCCACCAGAGTCTAGGTATTGATTTTGTTGAAACCTTCAGTCCTGTCATTAAACCTTCAACTATTCGTATTCTATTGGCAATTGCAACCTCTCGCAGGTGGCCAATTAGACAAGTTGATATCAACAATGCATTTTTGAATGGGGAGCTCAAGGAAGACATCATTATGCAATAACCTGAAGGTTTTACCAATAATACCAATCCGTACTATATGTGCAAACTTCAGAGGTCTATATATGGCTTGAAACAAGCACCTCGAGGGTGGTATGACAAATTTCGGACAACTCTTTGTCACTGGGGCTTCACTCGGTCGAAGATGGACTCCTCTTTTTTCATGCATCACACTTCTTACGGTACCATTTGGGTCTTACTATATGTGGATGACATAATAATTATCGGATCTCAAGCTTCAATGCTTACTCAGTTCATCCATAAATTGAATGCCACCTTCTCATTAAAGGACTTGGGACCCATTCACTATTTCCTCGGCATTGAAGCTTCTCGTGATGCAACTAGGCTTCATCTTTGTCAAACCTGGTACATCAATGATCTTCTTCATAAGACTGGTATGACTACCTCCACAGTTAGTCCAAGTCCTGCCAGCCCAAGCATGTACCTTAGTCTTGCCATGGGTGCTCCTTATCCATATAAGTTTTGTTATCGTAGTACTGTAGGCGCATTGCAGTATCTTACTCTTACATGTCCTGAACTATCCTTTATTGCTAATAAATTAAGTCAATTTATGAATCAACCTACTGACATTCATTGGATGGCATGTAAGCGTGTTCTACAGTATCTACAAGGAACTAAGCATTTTGGTATCTGTTTTAAACCTTCTACGTTTCATCAGTTATATGGTTATACAGATGTTGATTAGGCTTCTTGCCTTGATGACCGTTGGTCTACGTGGGGATATTGTGTCTGTTTAGGAGACAACTTGGTGTCTTGGTCCTCTCGTAAATAGCAAGTTGTTGCTCGTTCCAATACAAAATTTGAATATAGGGCTTTAGCAAATGGTGCTGCTAAACTGGCTTGGATACAATCCTTACTGCATGAAATAAACATGCAGCCCCGTCAAGCTCCTGTTCTTTGGTGTGACAACATGGGTGCAGGCTCGTTGGCTTCTAATCCAGTTTTCCATGCACGGACTAAGCACATAGAGATAGATGTACATTTTATCAGAGATAGAGTAGTACAAAACAAGCTTGAAGTGCGGTTTGTTCCCAGTTCTGATCAAGTCACATATATTTTTACTAAAGTTCTTCCTACTCCACGGTTTTTGTTCCTAAGATCCAAGCTAATTTAGCAAATTCTGCCTTTAGCTTGAAGGGGGCTGTTGGAACAAAAACGTAATACATATTATTACAGTTTTAATTCCATTTAATTCCTTTTGTAACTCTTGTATTTAATTGTTTTTAATTCCTTTTGTAACTCTTGTATTTAATTGTCCTTAATTCCTTTTGTAACTCTTGTTCTGTAACCTAGTATATATATTCTCTTTTGTGAATAAAATAGATAAGCCTTTGAATACAATTGTTATATTTAGCTTTCATTGCAGCCCATTTCTCATCGCACTTCCATTTGTATCATAAATTACAAACCAACTAAAAATTAAATAACATAGTTATTAATGAAACATCAATTCAATTATTTATCTAAATATTATAGTCCAAACTCTAATTAAAATATAAACCAATGATCTATCATTTAATTCTACAGTCCAAATTTAATTTAATATAGTCTAAACTCCAAAATCCAAACTAACTTCAATATTATAGTACTAAGTTCAACCTAAAAATATTACAATTCAAAGTCCAAATTAAAAATATTACAATCCAAATTAAAAATTACATAACATATCCCAAACATAAAAAATATTTATCATTAGTAATAAAATATATTAAAAATATATTATATATATTAGTAGGCGGTTTGGGTTGGTTCGGTTTTTGAATGGTTTAATTTGGTTTTGCCCAACCCTAATATATATTGGGGACCGAATCAAGCCGTTGCTTTTGGTTCGGTTTGGTTCAATTTGTAGAGGATAAACGGTTTGGTTCGGTCAGAAAACCATCCAAACCGCCACTAACAGTTTAGTTTGCAGTTTGGATGGTTTTCGGACCAAACCAACCAAAACTGCCACTAATATATAATATATTTTTAATAGTTTTTATTATTAATGATATATATTACTAATATATATATTTTTTATTATAAATGGGTAGTTTTGAATTTTAATATATATTTTTTATTTGATTATTTTTAGTTCGGATTTGAATTGTAATATTTTTAGTTTGAACTTAGTATTGTAGTATTAAAATTAGTTTAAACTTAGGAATTTGAACTATATTATTAAATTAAATTTAGACTATAAAATTAAATGATGGATCATTGAGTTATATTTTAATTGTGTAGATTAAGTTTGTACTATAAAATTAAATGCTATAGCCCAAACCGTTCAATCAAACCGAACTAAACTGCTCATGAATGGTTTAGTTTGGTTTGAGTGGTTATAACGATTTAGTTTATTTGTTATTAAACTAAACCGTCAACTATAATTTGGTTTAAGTTTTTATAAAGAATTCACCCAAATCAACTGTATCCACCCCTAATTATATATATATATATTTATTTATTTATTGTCCAGTAATAATGACAAAAGTTCATATATATATAATATGTGCATGTGAATATAAATTATATGTTAATATTACTAAATAAAATTATTTTAATTTAAATAATATAAAATTAAGTGGAAAAATAAATTTTATTATAATCAAAAGTCAACCTTATAGATGGCTTCATGGAGTATTGCCAACCTAATAGAAGCTAGCCAACCTTATAGATATGGCTTTAAGGAGTATTGCCGAGTACCTCCTTAATCAAACCCCCCAGAAGATCCACATACGTCATGATTTTGGTATTACTACTCATAATTAGGATTACAGAACAATGCTTTCTTTATATAATCCAGAAGACTGATATATATATATATATATATATACTTTTCAGTTGTTATATTTAATTTGACTCTGATACTAAATTAAATAAAATATTAAATAAGAAAAGTACGTGGCTTTGTTATACCATAAGTATGAGATTAAGATCTCTTATGTGCCAGTAGCATGCAACCAATGGTTTCCAACATATATACTTAACTTAAAAGTTAATGTATTAAAATATAAAATATTACATAAAAGTTTTATAAAATATGACTAATGAACTTACATAAAATTAAAACTAAAACTTGAAAATTACAATTTAACTCTTTTCAGAATTCTCCTAAATTGTAAAGGAAAATATTGCCGATGTGAATTCCTTCTGAATGTGGGTTTTTATAGTTGAAGGCTTTGGTTGCTGTAGATCGGGAATATGCTTTTATTCTGGGTAAATTGATTTTTCCTCTGCTTTTCGGTGACTGATGGGGAATCTGCTTTTACTGGAGTTGACTAGTTGTCTCCGAGATCTAGAGTTTCATAATTGAAGGGATCCTGGCTATCTTCATAGTCTGCCCAACATAATTTCGTTTCTTCTTTGATTTCTTTGGTTTGTCCTTTGGGTTGACTAGATGAGGCTTCTGATTCATCATCAGAGTCTTCAAGCTTTGAGGCTTGCTCCATTAACTGTTTTGCTAATTGTAACAATTCCTTTTTTGATTGCGATCCTGCTGATATAGCTGGTCCTTTTGTCTTTTGAGGTTCTTTAGGGAATTCTTTGATAACTTGAGCTTCAATTCTTTCGCAATTGAATTTATCCCACCATTTGACTTGATGAATATGGTAGACAATGTCATCTTCCAATCCATACTTCCATTTAAATATCCATGAAATTTTGTATTTAGACATAAAAATGAGGGTTCCCATAAATTTCCTTTCTTGCTTACTGGGTTAATATTTTTGAGTAAAATATGTATATAATTCTTGGAATTTGGGAGGAAAATGTTTCTTTTCTAATCCGTGGTTAGTCCACCACTGGTAAAATCAACTAGGGAAGTTTCTGCGAAATTTACTATCCCAGCTAATGAACCAGGAATGACTAAAAGTATCAATTTGATGAAGGAAGATTTTCTCCCAAGCTTCAATATAATCATGATAGTTAAATGTTGTATCTTGAATTGTTTTGAGATTGAATGGGGGGAATGCCATTCTTCTAAGGTGATGATTTTGAGAATAACGAGTTTGTGGTATAGGAGTTTTTGTGTTTGGTTAGGAAATCTTTGTTGTTCATATATATGACTAATTGTTACTGAATTGGTTTTAATTAAAATATCAGTATAATACCTAAGGGTTTTACTTGGATGGCCTGGAAAGTAATGAAAGTTTGGCGAAAAGAAATTTTTAACTTGTAGATTGGCTGCTGGTATCCTTTCATGGGTCTGTTCAATAAAGAAGAGGGTGTAACTTGCAATATCATGATATGGAGAACTTTTCTTTGAGGTTATTGGATTAAATGGCTAACTTGGGGTTAGTGAATATGGGTCATATGAACTGACTAATGCTGGCTGGTAATTGGGTTTGATAAGATCAATCGTAGTGAATCAATATAGACTAAGGTCTTGTTTTGATGATTCAAGCTTGACTAATTGTTTTGACTGACTATGGGTTGAAGACCCAGGTTTACTACAACTAATTGCTTTCTTTTTGTCTGTCATGTTTATTTGTCTTTCCCTGTAAAAATTCACGTGTGAGAAAATCATGAATACTATTTTTCTCGCCTTGAATATATCAATATTAAAATAAAAAATACTTAATATGGATTGCCATATGGCAAAAATCTATTTTGAAGCAATGTTTTTGACATCTTTTTCTAAAACATATTTAGCTGATTTGCAATCAATTCGAAGTAAGAATTTTTTATTTAATAAATCATCTTGGAATTTTAAAATACATAAAACAATTGATAAAATCTCTTTTTTGATTGTACTATAATTATTTTGGGAAGATGTCCAAGTTCCATAATGAAACCGAACGATTTGTTCAGGTGACTTAGGGGTAAGTTTTTGAAGTAAAACTCCTCCAAATCCAACTTCACAGGCATATGTTTGGACAATTTTGAATGAGTTATCAATGGGTATTCCTAAGCAGGGTAATGACTTAATATAGGTCTTTATTTCCTGAACTATGGTATTATGTTGTTCTATCCATGGTTCTGGGTTGTTTTTTAATCTATTAAATAAGGGTTTACATCTAGCTCTAAGGTTTTCATAAAATTATGCTACATAATTAAGTGATCCTAAAAACCTTTGTAATTGATTTTTATCTAATATTTGATCTAGAAACTTATCAGCAAATTGAATTGCCCTATCTATAAGTGTGATCTGTCCTTGGTATATATTGAATCCTAAAAATATTATTTTTGTTTGGAATAGTTTTATTTTTTAAGCTGAAACTACTAATCCATTTTCTTTAATTATTTTAGCAAATGTATTTAAATGTTTCCAATGTTGATCTATTGATTGAGATAATACTAGTACATCATCTATATAAACTAATGTAAATTGATTGTAAGGATTAACTATATCATTCATTATTTTTTGAAATTCACTAGGAGCATTTTTTAATCCAAATGGCATTACACTCCATTCATAATGGCCAAAAGGAGTAACAAATGTTGTTTTATATCTTTCTTGATTACTAATTTGTATTTGCCAAAATCCTGATTTCATGTCAAATTTGGAAAATACTGTAGCCTGGACAATACGTTTAATTAAGTCTCTTTTATTTGGAATAGGGTATCTAATCCATTCTAATACTTCATTTAAAGGTTTATAATTGATTACCAATCTTGAAACTCCGCGTTCTAATTCTGCTTGTTTTTTAACATAAAAGGCTGAACATGACTAGGGTGACTTGCTATTTTTAATGATTCCTTTACTAAGTAACTCTGAGATTTCTTTTTTGCAATATTCAAATGTTTCTTCATTCATCTATATGGGTCTAGCTTTAGTTGAGATTTTCTTTTCATCAAAGTTTTTAATGTAAGGTAAATTGACTATATATTTCTTCCTATGCCAAAAGGCATTTGGTAAGTCTGAGCATATTTCTTTTGTTAGTCTTGTTTCAAAATCTTTAATTTTTTGTTGTAAATTTTTATCTACTAATTGTTCTTCTATTTTTGCATATTTAATTTCTTGTTGTAAATAATTTAAATGATTAGTTTTAGAGTTTATCATATATAAATTTTTTGAGATGGAATTTTCTTTTAAGGTATTGATTTCTTTAATTTCTGTTTTTGTGATAAATTCAAAGATTACGTTTTCACCCATTGGTTGACTAATTATACTATCATTTTCTATGGTCAATGGGTATAATAATGTTATAAATGGCATTTCTAAGATTACTCTACCTGTCATATTTTTTTTATTAGAACAAAAGATGTTTTAAAGTAAATATTATTTTGACATACATGTGCATTATTGATTTCATATTTTAATTGCATTTTACTTTCATTGGCTGAAGATAGTCTTTCTTTTGATTTCTCAAAATATTTGGAATGAATTATCCCTTCTTGTATACAATTTAAATATGCTCTTGAATATATTAAGACATAAGTTGTAAATTGAAAATCTTTTATAACAATTTTTATTTTTATATGCCATTTTCTAAATTTTATTTGTTGAATTCTTGCTACACAATTATTTTGACTTTCTATTTCTTCTAAGTTATCATTTTGTATTTCTTCTTTTATTATTTTATTGTCAGTTAATTCTAAGACTTGCTAGTCTAATATTGTGATTTGATTTTTTAAATCTTTTATTTCTGTTTTTAATATTTTTACTTCATAATATAAATCTGTGATTGATATTTCTTTATTTTTATTTTTGAACCTGTTCAATGTTTCTGATAATCCAATCTTTGACTGGGGTTTTGTATCATCATCTTGGTTACTTATTATCATATTTTTGTATTTTTTTAAGTATTGTATTCTTTCTTCAGGGTTGTCTAATTTTCCTAATAATTTTAAAATGAGATCTTCTTCATTGTCTTTATTTAATGTATTTATTGTTTTTCCTAAGCAACAAGCATCTTGACAATCTAAATTAATATTTATATCATTGGAAGATTCACTAGTATCTGAGTCATCATTTTCACTATATGTTGGAAGTATTTATGATTCTAATTCTTGATCTATCTCTTGTAATTCTAAGGCATTAATTAATTTTTGTTTTTCTTCATTTTCTATTTTCAATTGATTGATCATTGTTTTAACTGTGTATTTATTAGCATAGTGTCCGTATTTATTACATTTGTAACATTTTATTTTGTCTTTTGAAAAAGTTGGTGTATTTTTCTCTCTAAATTTTTTCTTAGAATTCTTATGAGGATTTCTATTGTAATAATTATTTATATTCCTATAGTTATATTTGTTATATCTGTGATATCTATTTGGATATTCTAAATTTTTCTCTTTATTAAACCTCTTTCTTCTAGAAGGAGGTAAGTCCTCTAACCCATATTGTGTACAAAATGTTCCTAATTCATATCGTTCTTTATTTTTGTCTCGATTTATTTGTTTAGCTGTTTTCATGTCAATACACATTTTTAATCATTCTTTTTTAATTAATGATATTATATCTCCGTAAGTTAGTGAATTATAATTAATGTGTCATTGCTCATTACTAAGAATGTCTCTAATTTGATGAGAAAATAAATTAGGTAGTCCATTAATAAATTTTTCGTTCCAAAATGGTTGATTATTGTCTTCTCTCATCATAACATTTCTTGTGAATACTGTCGCATACCAATCAAAATCACTTAATGTAGGACATTTTAAATTAGTTAATTGGTCATGTAATCGAGTAGATATATCAGTAGGTGTTCTTGTAAACTGTTTTATGATTGTATATAATAATGTATTGACTCTATCTAATATTCCTTGTTCTACTTCATTGAAGATTGGCATTCCATCTTCATCTTTTTCAGCTGCATAAATTATTGAGTTTTTAGATTATTCTGTAAGGTGTTTTTCCCACCAAGAGTGAAGAACTCCAGTGAATCTTGTCACTATAAGTTCTACTATTTCTGATTGTGTTAGACTGTAGTTTTTAAAATAACAATTGGCTATCATTGACATGTGACTTAATTTATCCAAAATTTCTTGTTCTAAAAGATTATCAATGTTCCATTCATAAAGTTTATATGGGGATACTGAGAATTGGTTTCTGTTTGATGTTTCATGCATATCTAAAGGTAGTGGTTTAGGTGTCCATTCTTTGGACGGTTTCATATATTTCTTTTTAATTCTTTCTCTATTTCGATGTGATCTACCATATTCAGATTCACTAGAATTTTGGGGATTATCATGTATTACTGATATTGAAGAAGTTGATTCTTGTTTTGTTTGTTGAATGAGTTAATCTATCTTTTTTATTAAAGGTTTGTCTTCTAAGCTGGGGAATTTTCTTAAAGGTTGTTGGTTTGTTTTATTGTGACTTTGAGAATTATTACTTTCTTTTATTTGCAGGTTTCCTAATTGTTTTCCTATTGTGAGTAAACTTTGATTATTATAATTGTTTTGTTCGATTATCTTTTTTATTTCTTTTGATTGTTCTTGTTTTTCATTAGATATTTTAAATGGAAATGCAATTATTGATGTATTTTGATAGGTAATTATAATTTCCTGTGGAGGTGGTGCAGTTGATATAGTTGTTGTTTTATCTGTTTTATCTATTTTTCTTTGGTTAAAACAACTATGGATTTAGTGTTTTTATAATGTTTTTAGGAATTCAAAGAATGGTATATCTGTTTTTAGTTGTATCATCAGTTGTTTTCAATTTTGACAAATTTTCTCTTTTTCAGATTTTTCATATTGTTTTTTATATTTTGTTAATCTTTTTTGGTTTGATTATGACATCATTTATGTGTTAATTTTTTTCCAATTAGGTCTAAATGATTTACTATTCGTACTTAACCTTGGATCAATAAAGTCTGATTCTGTGGGTGATGAATAACTTTCGTTTTCTTCTCTATAAATTGGATGGTAACTTGGGCTGTGGTTCGAAAAGAGTTAAATTGTAATTCAAGTTTTAGTTTTAATTTTATGTAAGTTCATAAGTTATATTTTATAAAACTTTTATGTAGTATTTTATGTTTTAATACATTCACTTTTAAGTTAAGTATATAGGTTGGAAACCATTAGTTGCGTGCTACTGGTACAAATGAGATTTTAAGCTCATACTTATGGTATAACAAAGCCACATACATTTTTTACTTAATATTTAATTTAATTTGGGAGATCTTAATCTCATACTTACGGTGTAACAAAGTCACTTACTTTTCTTACTTAATATTTTATTTAATTTGGTATCAGAGCTTCGTTGTTTTATATATATATATATATGTAATACAGTTTTTTTCTATTGAGTATGTTTTGTTCCATGGTTATTTTGGACTAAATTGTTTTTTGTACATGTTGAATGCAACAAAATGGAGTAAATGACAATTTACTCAAAAATAGCTCTCGAACCCGACATAATATATATATACACACACACACAAACACAAACACATACATATATACACAATGATGTCCTCCCATCGAGGACTCCTTCAAGTATAAGATAATTATTAATAGAGAAAGCTATAGTACTTTTACCTCATGTAGCTTGACCTCTACGATTCACTTGGTCATGCACCAAACGTGGGAGTATTTAATTTATTTTTATTTGAGATCATGATTTACAAGATCGATCTTTAATTACTTCAACATGTATATATGCTTTCTACCTAGAAAAATTAAAAGAAATAAATATTAAACATAATTAATTATAAATTAAAATACTTTTATGTGAGAGAACGATCGATAATGATTCATAGAGGGCACATTTTATGTGTTTGGGGGACAAAGAAGTTCCTGATTTTATTATCAAGTGGATGTGATGTGTACATACATATATGTATATATGCAATAAATGTTATTGTACGTAAGAGTTGGACTTTTTTTTGGTTTAGTACTGCTCTAGATCAAATGTTTAATAGTTTACATTTAGAGTCCCTTTTAAATGTGGATAATTTACAGCTTAAATAATTTAATGAGCAAATGTTTTTTTTTGGCCTAATAAAAACAATATTTTTGCTAAACATGCTAGTTGATCATTTTTTCTATTCATTCCATTGCATTGCCAATGGATATATTAGGGAAACTGGAAAGTTTCGTTACATTAAAAGTTTGAAAAATGCTATTTGTCACCACTAACGATCACTAGTGAAACTCAAATGTTATTTGGTAATTTAAATGCCTAATTAAATCTTAATTATATTTTTAGTTTCGTTACATTAAAAGTTTGAAAAATGCTATTTATCACCACTAATGATCAGTAGTGAAACTTAAATGTTATTTGGTAATTTAATTGCCGAATTAAATTTTAATAAGATTTTTAGTATTAAAAATCAGTATATAATTAAATATATTGAATTTGTACTTGTTATTTCAGCATAGGATCTACGGATAATCTTTAACACATGTGACAAATAGCAATATTCTAAAAGTTTTTCCACATTTTAATGAACATATCCTTAAATAAGAGTAATTAATTATCAATAACATAATGAAAAATAAAAGTTCAAATTAATACTCAAAAGAAGTTTTAAAGAGAGAAATAGCTTTAAATCCTAACCATTGCCTTTAATCATTGTTTAATTTTTAGGCAAAAAATACTTCATTTCCATAAGTTATTTAAGCTGTGGAAGCCAACATTTGACGAGCTTTCTTTAAACACGCTGTGTATATAGAATTAATAATGTCATTGTTTAATTTCAATTTATTGGTTGGTTTGTAAATTGATCCTATATCTTATTATATATAATTATATAATGATTTTAGTTTATTTGGAATAACCCAGTTAACAATTACCACTTGCCCCAGATCCTCGCCTCCCTCGTTTCTCCTCCTTCCCTCACCGGTACCTCCCGCAGCCGAGCACAGCCCGATTTGCAGAGCCGAGCCTGAATCGGCGAATCTCCTCCCTCCCCCAGCCGAGCACAGTAGCCTCGCCGGTTGAGGTTGGAGCCCTTTTTACTCTTTTTTTGAGGGAGGTCTCAATTCTTTAGCCTCAGTTATTTGAGGGAGGTCTCGAGCTTCGCCCGAGGGCTTACTACTGCATGTATTTGATTATTTGGAGAATGTTTACCTGTGATACTTGTAAAAACTCCTGTTTTTATATAGTGAATTTTTCTAGATCTTCTTTGTAACTCTCTAGTAATATATGATGTTGCCCATTGGAAAAATAATGAAGACAAGATATACGGTTCCCAAGTCACTGCAGAGAGATAAGTTGATAACAAAAATGAATTGCAAGGCCAGACAAACAGAGAAATGTGCCTGTAGATATTTTAGAACAATAAAATTGTGTTTGTTTTTCAGGAATTGATTATTTTCAAGTGATTTATTGGTTAGGATATCTTCGTACATGGAAACTTACAGGTTTGCTAAAGCAATGGTGGATGTTGGGAATGGGAGGTGTTGCATTTTGTGAATTTGATTATTATGTACTTTGCAGTAGGAGGCACATCTTCAACTTGATAGGCCATAATTATATAGGGTTGCATGCTTCGTTGCTATTAATATTTCTTTGTAGAAAGAAACACAGAGAAATGAAGAAGACAAGATTTCTTTATTGAATGATATTGATTTTTGCTTACATTTCTGATTACAATCATTTCTATTTATATTGAACAACAGCAGAACTTAACACTAACCAACACTTAACACTAACCACTAACGAACAGCTTATAACTGCTCTCCAACTAATTCGCAGATAGAAACAGAACAAACAATCAAAATAATGAAGCTATGCGTTTTGCATGTTCACATTACAAGACTATTATTGAAGCTGTGCGTTTTGTATATCCAGACTTTAGTGAAGCTGTGCGTTTGCATTTTGTAAATCTAGGCTTTAGTGAAGCTGTGCGTTTTGCACAGCTATACTCTAAGTCCTCAATATGTGGGAGCGTCTATAAACCCAGACTCGAAGTTTATAGTGTGGCTATATATATATATATATTGTCCAGTAATAATGACAAAAGTTCATATATAAAATATGTGCATGTGAAAATAAATTACGTGTTAATAATACTAAATAAAATTATNATGCAAATTTGAAGGTCTTCTTCTTGTCCACACCACATAACTATGTTCATTTTAGAACTGTCTTTGCTTTCTTTGACTAAACAGAAGACCCTAGATAATTCATTGTTCTCTTTGCATGCATGGTATGATATTCCCATCCAACGGTTGTAATCAATGAGTTGGGTCAGATGCAAGAGTTTTAAGACTGCTCTCGAGAACAGCATATCTTTTCCCTGTAATAATAAACTCAAAAAACAACAGAAATTAATCATTTAGGCTGAGCTTGCCTTTTGGATTAAGTCTATATAATTCTAATGATGTGCAACGAAATTCACTTTTTAAACATCATAAAATCTTCTTTTTGTTAGAGCATATATTCTTATGATATATATTTATAGATGCGCTGCCAGGAAAAGCAATAAAAATGGAATTGGCCTCGTTTACATTAAAATTTGAAAATGGAAAAATATATAAACATGGCATTTCTCTCTCTCTCAGTTTTCCCTTCTCAAAACATGAGTTAGTCAGAGTATATATACAGTTGAAAACAGAAAATTAAAAACAATGCCTAAGAAGAACATACGTTTTACTATACTCGCATTCAATTCCTCAACCTCTTCAGAAAGGAAAGAAAAATCCAAAGTGCATAAGACATTATAAATCATGCTGTACAAAGATCAGCTGATATAATCAAAACTAGAAATGTTAAATAAGTCAAAGTGCCAACTTTTCTTTAAAAGTGCTAGTGAGACTTAATATAGAAATAGAATTGTTTATATTGTGCATTTTCATGGCCAAGAAAGCAGCAAATGATTGCCACTAATATTCTTAAGATATTAACAAAAGCAAGTTTGCTTAGACAAACTCACCCAGTCATAGCAAGTCCCCAAGTGGACAGAGTATAAAACATCATCCCGGCATGCCATAAATCTAATGTCTTCTCCAATTTACTCACACCATCCAAGGCTTTCACCATAGGTGCATATTTTTAAGATTCCCAATTAATAATGAAGACTATTAATCTCTATCCAAACAAAAGAAATGGACCATACAGCTGATGATCCATCAAACCAAAGAAACATATAGATGCTTAATAAGTTACCCACAATCATAATAGAAGGCATCTGAAATGACAAAATTACCAACAAATTTCCCAATGTACTGATATCAAATGTTGTGTGTATTTTTGCCTATTAATTGGGCCCAATACCTAGTGATTAAGGGTAGTAAAATAAATACACAACCAAGTGGTGGGCCACTTAAACCCAAAAATGCCCAAAGCCCATAAATTGGGAAGAGACACTTGTCTCCCATCTATGATGCAAAATTTTTTGGTGAGTTAATCTAAACCCTCCATGTGTAAAAGGTAAAGTAAAAATGGAGGCAAAAAAGGGGGGAATTAGATTTGGAGCCGCACGCAGCCCAAGACACCACCAACCCCCATCACCACCCTCATCACTTTTTCCCCATCCTTTCCCCAAAAATTCGGCTGCCTTGGGGTTGGTAATTTTGGAGACTACCAAACCTTGGATTTGGGGGGTAGGTGCGATTTCAACCTTTCCATGTGATGATTACACCACCAAATAAAGTAAAAAAGACTATTCACTATCTCCCTCACCTCCCAAAAACCGGACGGCCCTCCCATTCTTTCTCATTCCAGATTTTTGGAGTCCATTTTTCATTATTTTGGCTCTCCCTTTCTCTCTAGCTTCTCTCCATTTTTTCTCCCCCCTTTCTCCAACTTTGATCCCCCTTTTTTAGACCATTTTGTAGTCATTTATGCTCTTGAACTAAGGATGAGGACTGACTTAAGCATCGGAGGGGAAACGCCGGCCACCACATCGGCGTCCCTCTAACCAGTTTGGCTCCGTTTTTGCAGGAACCCGAGAAGCCCGGTCCGAGACGAAAAATCGCCACAACATCAAAAATTCTAACTCAAAAACAAACATCACAAAAATGAATTCATTTCATTTACTTGTTCATTTTGATCTTACCAAGCATAAGATCTGAATGAAATCTAATTACTATGCTGCTCACACATTGTTAATCATGAATATAACAAAACGTATTAATGACAAACTAATAAACAGTCAGCTCTATGAGCTTACCGAAAGAAGTCAGCANTTTTTTTTTTTTTTTTTTTTTTTTTTTTTTTTTTTTTTTTTTTTTAATTTAGTTGATAAATACAGAAAAATTTACCATTTAAAACGCACGCCAATCTCAACCGCTTTAACTTTTTTAATAAATCATACAAAAAAATTCACATAATTTGTTTTTGTTTATTTTTTATTTTTTTATTTTAACGTAAAATGGGCATAACATATGGGCAAAACATATGATGTGTGTAGTTCTTTTTCTCAAACATAACCCAACTTCCTCCATTGACAAATCCTTCAATCAATTATTTGTCCAATGAAAAAAGTGAAACTTTTTGTTTATTTCGTTCAGCATAATTTGTTCTTGGATACATCTGCAGACAAAAAAAATTCGTTATCATTGTTCAAGGAAACTCAGCGTGGTGATGGTTCACGAAAACTATGCACTGCAAACCTCCAATTCTGGCTTCAGGTATGGATGGCAGACCTATTTTGCTTTAATCATGTTTGTTATCAATGGTTTTGCTCACTAAGAAAATTTCATATCTTTTAGTTTCTAATCGGTTTTTGGTATTCGAGTATCATCTTGATGGTGTTTTCTTTTTTATTGAATTTTTTTATTTTTATTTAAATGCATTTTAGATTTACGTGCGATTTGGGGTAATCATGCTTGTTTATTTCTTTCCTAATTCTTAATTAGAAAGAGCATCTTCTCATAAATCATGGGCTATGTAGCCCACGTTTTCTCACAGATCATGAGCTGAAGATTTTTCAGCGTGGATATTAGGAGTATTTATTTGTTCGAAATTGATTTATTTTGAAAATAGCTAATCCAATTTAATTAGTAATCAATTTTGTTTTTTTCAATCTGATCTGATTTAAATGGAAACTTTACTAACAAGCCAAGAATACAATACCATATTACAAGCTTCACCGAGCTTTGCCCTTACAAGTGAGGGGGCTTCCCATTTTATAGGCACAAGTTCACCAAACAGTAAAGGACACGTGACACACCGCACACTAAGCAACACATAAAACTACTTTACATTAGGACCGCACACGTATAAAGCAACATCACATTAGCTTTATGTCCCATCATCCACCACGCTTCTGAAGGTGCTAGTCCCATCCGTCATTGGGAAAGAAGTCACTATCATAAAAATAATATTCATTCTGAAATCCAAATAGGGCTGCATCATATTCATCCTCATGCTTGTAATATTCCTCAGCCTGTTCACTTGTGGGTGATTGAGGTGGTGTGAAAACTCCTTGTCTTAGTAGTGGTGTCTTGTAAAGGGAAGAGAGAACACGTTAGACTGTCATACAAGTGTTGAAATCTTCCTCAAAGATCCATTTCCTTAGATCCATTCCATGATTATGGAAAATAGGGATCACAATGGGTGGAATGATGTTTCCCCAGATTTCATTTAGTTTGACTACCAGGATGGTGGGAGATGTAAGAACTTCTCCAGTGATGAGTTCCATTTTTAAAGGATCTTTGAATATAGATCTGAAGAGCTTCATGATTCTCAATTGGTGGCCCTGGTTCCAAGATTCCAACAATTGTACAGGATCAATTATGATGGCAATGGGGTATGTATTGAATGCCAGCCAGTGTGCATAATATCCAAAAGAATCAATCTCAAAGGGATCATATACTCCATTTTGTCTAATACCAAAAACTACATGGGTAACTCGATGGTACTTTGGAGTATAGGTAAGCATCAAATGGACTGTATTTAATGTTCTTGTCTGGCTGCCAGATATACATACATCCAGTAGTCGATGTACGTGCCGTTTGCAGATATCACTGAGTTGGGCAGGATCTGTATTCTTCTGTATAATTATGGCAGTAATACTTTCTGGTAGATTTTGCCATAAATTTGGATCTAGGTGTGTAGGATAACACCAAGATGGTAGTCTTCTTCTTCCGTCAGTTGGATCAGGCTGTCTACTGCTACTTCCTTGGATCATAAACATGGGCATTGGCTTGTCAATTTCATGAGGCCTGGATAGATAATCTGCAAGAACATTGTTTTCTCCTTTGATATGCCTGACAATATATTTATACTTAGATAACCATTCTGCCCATCTGATCATCTGAGAATTTGGGAGTTCTTCTTCTCGTCGTTTCAATAGTCCTTCAAAATATTTGTAATATGTTTCTATAATAAAATGGGATTGTGATAAGAAAAATTGGAATTTTCTTATCCCATTAATTATAGCAAGGACCTCTTTCTTTGACGAGGGATAGTGCTGTTGGGATTCATTGAATGATCCTGATTTGTATCCACAGATTTCTCTAGAACCTTCATTATCTTCAATGAGAACTGCTGCCCAAAATTTATCAGATGCGTCAATCTGAAGAATTAATTGACCATTACCTGGTATCTTCAGAGGAGGTAGAGTCTTGCATTCTTCCTTTAGCTTGATCACAGGTTGAGTAGCTTCAGGAGACCATGAGGTTGCATTCTTCTTTAGATGTTTCGAGATGGAGCTTGTCAGAGAAGACATATGTGGAATATGAGATGAAGCATAGTTTACTATGCCAAGGAATTGTTGTATGTGCCTTCTTCCTTTTAGCTCATCAGGAAAGTCTCTGACTATTTCTGCAATATCGTCTTGCGGCATGATCTTTCCAGACTGGATTTTTAATCCTAGAAAGTCAACATCTTTCATTCCAATCTTCATCTTGGGTTTTGAGAGAGCTAATCCATGCCGAAATTTTAACTCTTGGAACTGCCTCAGATGTTTTTTATGATCTTCTATAGTATTGCTAAAGATTAGAACATCATCAATGTATACAAGACAAAATTTCTTAATGGGTGCGTAGACTTCATCCATTCTGTGCTGAAATTCTGATGGAGCATTTTTAAGCCCAAAGGGCATTACGTTCCATTCATAGTGTCCATGTGGTACTATGAAAGCTGTTTTATGCCTATCTTGTTCTATGATTCCTATTTGCCAGAATCCAGACTTCATGTCAAATTTTGAAAACACTTGTGCTCCGTGCATTCTTCTTAATAGATGATCCCTCATACGAATAGAATACTTGATATCTTGTAGACAGTCATTAAGCTTTCTATAATCAATAACCAAACTCTTTTTTCCTCTGACTTGTTCTGAGTGTTTATTGACATAGAATGCAGGGCTTGCCCATTGGGACTTTGACTTCCTGATTAATCCCATACTTAATAAGGAATTAATCTCTTCTTGGAATAACTACTCATCATTAGGCATGCCTGGGTGCGATGCAGTCTGATGTGGCATCTTCCATCCTTCTATGTATGGCAAATAAACAAAATGTTTTTCCTTTTCCCAGAACTTGTCTGGTCTATCAGCACAGCATTGTAGTAACAATTGTTTTTCTGCTTCAAAAACTTCTTCTGATAATTCACCTACCCCAAAATTTGGTGTTTATCTACCCAAGGAATTTGGTGTTGGTTAAGAACTTGGAGACCACTAGGATGGAAAGAGAAGGGGGACCAAAGGGTAATAAAGTCAATTCCCAGAATACAATATTCACCAGTATGGTTAAAGATGTAGAAGGAATGTCGCTGTTTCAAAGTTGAGGATAATTGGACATTGATGGGTTTTGTATAGAAAGAACTGAAAAAGTCATTTCCAGAGGCTTCAGTAAAAGCTTTTTTGGTAGGAATCCAGCATGATGCTGGTAAGCACTGGCTATGGAGCATGGAAGCAGTGGCTCCTGTATCAACAAGGCTGTAAGGGCAAACGTTTTTCCTTAGTATTCCAAAACTATTTTAATACGAGGCCTGAAGTATTCACCAGGTACATAAGAAAGATCAGCATTTTCTTTCATAGTGGATACCTAATTATTTTCAGAAGAACTTTCAAAACTTCTTTCATCTTCTGAAGAATCCTTATGGTATATGAGGATGGACTCCTGAGCAGATGTTGTCCACTGGTAATCAATGTCATCAAAGTCAGGAGCATCAATTATTTGTATGAGATGCTGAAGAGCATGCCTTTTGTTTGGACACTGTTTTGCCCAATGTCCTTTTTTCCCAGAGGAAGCATTTGCCAGAGTTTTTTTGGAATTTTCTCTTTTTGATGAAACGATATTTTTTTTCCTTTATATGGCTTCCATTTTTTTAAGGGATTTTTCCATTTTTTTTCCTTCTTGCATGAACATTGAGCTGTTTTAACACATCCAAATTTCTGGGTATCATGCTTGCAGTATTTGTCCATCGACATTGGATGTTGAAGGAGGCTGGAGTGTTCATTATAAAGGGTTGGGTTATTGATTTGGTTATTTAGTACCAGATTTGTGTTTTTTTTGAAGATTTTACATATATTTGTTTATTAGACTTCTATGATATTTTCAGGGAGGATTCTTCAGTCCTCGGTGAAGCTGGAATAGATACAATGAAGCCTTATGAGACTGATCGCAAGAGTGATGCAATGACTGTTAAACGAGCATTTGCCTTGAATAGAAAGGTCCAAAAAAATTTAAAATTTATATTTCGTAGGTTTGTTGGATTTAGTAATTTTTTTTTCTCCAGATCATCAGAGTAGATAGATTATGAATTTACCATAGTGATGCAATTTGTGTTTCAAATCTATTTTCAGGATTCTGCATTCTCAAATTCAAAGGTACAATCTTACATTGCTGATGTGATAGCAGTTTCACCCTCTGTGGATCTTGCTGGTCCGTTGCCGCTTTTTCCACAGCTCGATCCATGGGACTCCAAGGGCATTGCCTTTGAGAATAGCTGCCATGTTCAGAGTACTGGTGGGACTCTTTAATTGGAACTTCTTTTGATTTGATTTGATTTGATTTTTTTATTTATGTTAATTCTGTTCTACAATACTTCATGGGTGGTTTTTTGCTTTCTCTCTCTCTCTCTCTCTCTCTCTTTTTTTTTGGTTTATTTTTAATTTTTACGTTTACTTTGATTTTAGACTGATAGATGTTTCCTGATTGATGACTTGCCCATTTTTCCAAGTTTTGGTTTGGTATATTTGAAATGTAGGGTTATGCATCCAAGTCTTACTGGTGCATCATAATTTAGGGTAAGGAGTTTGGTAGCAAAGCATCTTGCCTACAGCCATTTAGGAAGAAGAGAGTTTATTCAATGACCAAATCTTGCTGCTTGTCAGAGAACTACACTTTAAGAAAACCCTAATTATATGGACTATGTAAAATTAATGAGAAAACGACAAAAATAAAGCATAATGTACTGAGGAGAGAATAATACTCACTGCATCAATAACACCAACAATACTGCTAGAGTAATGTAGTCTAGGATAAAGTTGAATAGACAACTCAGTGTTGTTTAAACATCAATGATATTGCCAGTGTACTTTTGTTGGTCTCACATCAAAAGTAATGAAATTCCAAATTAATGTAACATAATAGGTGGAACTTACCATGGGGTAAGCATTAAGCATACACATATCCAATGGTGATATATAGCATCACTTAATAGGAAAAAGAATATCCACTTTCTAGAAATAAAAGACTAAAAGTAGGTCTGACTGTATTCAGCCAAATCTCCATCAGTTTAACAGCCTTATGGCCTTTATTATTTATTGCTTGGAGTCAAAGTTTTCTACATACTATTCATCTAGCCTATCACTTTTCACTTTTAAATACATTTATGAAATTATTGGCCATGTACTTGTTGCTTTGTTGTTGTCTTTGATTGTATGGAATTTTGTATGTCATGTGTCGTCGTTACTAGTCACTAAGATATCTTCTAGTTGTTGCTACAACCTTGTCATGAATCATGATTGTCCAAGAAAGTTTAGTAATATTGCTTGCTTTTCAGATTCCCACAGTACTTGATAAGCAAGGTGCACAACTTCTTTCAGTTGCTTTTCTTGTTTTATCAAGAACATTGATTTCAGATCGTATTGCCTCATTAAACGGTACTTTTCTTTTCCTTTTATGAGCTCTTCCCATTTCATGAGATTATGCTGTTAATTGAAGGGTATGAGTTTATACAGGAACCACTGTGAAATATGTTCTGGAGCAGGATAAGGCATCCTTTATTCATTTAATTGGTGTTAGTGTTCTTCAGAGTGCTGCGTCCTCTTTTATTGCTCCCTTTAAGGTAATTTGGTCTTCAGCAGGATTGGAATTTATTAAAAGCTTACAGTTCATACTGACCTTGTTGTTTCTTACTTGGCTTAGTCATGACAGTTAGTTTGTTGAGGTTACTTTGATTGGTGAATGGTGGGTAGAAGTTTGGGTGATGAAAATACTACCTTCTGAGTGACAAGATTATATTTGTCCAAGATTGTTAAATTTGTTATGTTTTGTAAGTGTGACATTTGTTAGCAAAAGAATTTCTATTAGAAATTTCAAAAATGAAAAAGCAACAATGTTCACCAGTATTTGGGTTGGGCATGTTCGTATCGAAGTTCAAATATTTGTTTGGACAACAGTACATCAAATATTTGTTTGCTTGCTCGTGATTTTGAGGGTCTTGATGGGCCTAGATGTGGAATTTTTTTTTTGGTTGGCATAGTAATTTGGCAAAAAAGCAGATTGTTGGGTGAATGCATTAGTGTGTTTCTTTGCTTTTGGTTAAAGAAATAATATAATCCATTAAGGACAGGACCTGTCTGACGGGAATGTTGGATAGTTGGGTGAACCCATCTGTGGGTTTCTCTGCTTTTGGTTAAAAGAAATAGTATAATCCATTAAGGACAGGACCTATCTGATAGGAATGTAGGATAGTTTAATACTAGCCTTCCTATATGGTGCATGTCCATTTTACATTATTAGCTCTCCTTTGAGAAACTTGCTATGCTATTTATCACATCTTTCAGCAATAGCTTTTCTGTCAAGTCAGTGCCTGGCATCATAGATTGGTTATCTCTGTGTATGCCATTGTTATGCATGAGAAATGGAAGTTTTGCAGTTATGTTTAACCTTTGTGCATGGAATTACTTCCAATTGTCAAGTACTTTATTTGATTCTTTTTCAGGCACTTGACAGCTAGGTTGGCTCTGGGATGGAGGATTCGCTTGACTCAACATTTGCTGAAAAACTATTTGAGAAAGAATGCATTCTACAAGGTATTCATTAGTATGTAGAATTAGTATTTGAGAAAGAATGCATTCTACATTGAAACACAATTAGTTTTGAACTAATTGAACATTCTGAAAAAATATTTGAGAAAGAATGCATTCTACAATTAGTTCATATAGCTTTTCCTTATCTAGATTGAATACAATAACTTTACTACATATTACATTTAAAACTTTTGCATAAATTTATATGTTGCATATACAAATTGGTTTTTTATATATTGGTTTATCTTTTTTTTAAGATTTTATTTCTTATGCTAACATCACTCTTTTTCCCCTTTATCTGATTTCCTTTTTGGACATTTCATTTAGAATTGTTTCAAATTCATATAACTGTGTTTCTTTGTAGATTTTCAACATGTCGAGTAGAAATATTGATGCTGATCAGAGATTAACTCATGATCTGGAGAAGTTAACCACTGACTTCACTACAAAAAAAAAGCGATGTTTAGTGACGGAAAACATTGTGACGGAAATGTACCCGTCACAAAACAATGTTTTCTGTGTCGAAAATTTCAACTTCCGTCACAATTATGGATTCATTTTCCAGTAACTGTGACCAATATGTGGCCGTCACACATGCAGCTGTGCGGGAACAAAATTTTGAAATTTTGTTTGCATTTAGTGACGGAAAATGACAAATGTCGTCACTAAATGACTACCAGAATTAAAAAAAAAAGGGAATAACGTTTCTGTGACGGTTACAAAACCGTCACAGATGCTAAAATCATTTAAGTGGCACTGTTTGCCACCGGATCTGTTTATGGTCTGATATGTTTTTTGGATATTTGGTGGTTGACTGCTGACATTTCATAAATAAGTAGCTTGACTTTGCATTTTATTTGACCATCAAAACGGCTGCGTTTTAATCTTTAGTGTTTAGCTACTGTTTTCCAGTTTATGAACTCAAATTGTGCAAGTGTGAAAGCCACTGTTACGCAGCTACAGAGAGCTTCAACACCGACGGCTTCGAGTGGAAAATGAAGTGACGCAGGCGGCAGCCCTAGCAACCCTGTCAGCTTCCAGGTCCGGCGTTCTGTCCGCGGAGGAGCACCGATCATTTCCCACACCAGCGCCGCGTTAATCGGGCATTTCCAGTCCCGAAGGATCCACCGATGAGTCCTGCGGTTTTGTGATTTTTTTCTTCTGATTTGTACTCTTTTTTGTTGGGTTTTGCTGCATGAATTAGTGGGCATATAATTTGTGCAACCCATTGGTCAATGCTTTGTTTGATGTCTGATGGTGTTGTTCCAATTGATTTTCCTCCATATATGAAATGTGTATTTGAGGCCCCTGTTTTCGGCAAACATGGTTGAGTTTCTATTAATTTTATATATTGCAATGCAGTATAAGAAGACAATCAAACTGCTGTTGGACATGCCAAAATGCAATCAGAGGCTGATTTAATATATAGGGTTTAGAGTAATCTGGTTTTTTTTTTTTTTT
>QANX01002328.1:946-21905 GCA_003254975.1 Ochetophila trinervis | reverse complement strand
TATATATATATATATATATATATATATTTAATCCTTTAGATATATAATTTAGAGTTTAGGGAGTTTTGAATTAGCCTATTGCTTTGACCAATTTGTTTGTGAGTAAGTTGCATTCATATGAGAATGCAATTAACTGCTTCAATTTTGGCCATATATTAGGGTTTTAATGCTGATTTTTTTGTGTTTGATCAGGCAACACTTTGTAATGTTGGAATTTTAATTTTTTTCCTTTCCTTCTTCATTTAGTTTGATAAAGCTTAACAATGTCACNTCAAGCTTAACAATGTCACTGTCCACATCAGATTAGTGTTATGCATTTTGTATTTGTGTTTAGGGTTTAGATATACATTTCGTGTCTAAAACTAAGGCAATAAAATTTGGTTGTATCATCTTTTGACTTCAGCTTATATTGGAAATTTTTTAAACCCACTTGCTTGCAAAATTAATATACTATTGAAGTAAATATATATGTCAAGGTAGAAACACCTTTATTGTAACTCATGTTTCACATTGTTGTATGCTAATAAATATTGCAACCCATGAATTTGTAAATAATTTGAAGAAATTTTATTGTCCTTCATTATTTGTGTTTTTGGATTTTTTGTTTTAGGGAAGGCTAAATTGTATTTCATATATGTCTCGCCAAATTCGTATAATTTTATTTGTGTAGGATGCTTATATTTTAATTGTATATTTTATTGCCATATGTGTCAAATGTATTTATTTGCAAGTGAATATTTTGTACTCTTACAATACACATGTGACAATGCAATATACTCCATGCACTTTTTACGCAATCATATTAAATTGTGTTATGCAAATTCTATGCTTGAAGTTAAATGCATGCTTACTTATTTGCAACTAGCATTTACATAAATTATTATGAGAGGTACATATATATGGCTGCTGAATATATATGGTGTTTGAGAGTACGTATTTTAATTTGTGTTTAAATCTTGTGTTACTCAAAGTAAAAGAAGAAAATTCATATCAAGTATGCTTTTGCACACTTGACTTTTAGAACTATGCACCATCACATAATTGTTTATTTTCAATTTCATTTTCTACTTTATTCTTATTAGTAAATGTAGTTATTGTTATAATTGAACTTGGCTTACACTTCTATTCCCATATTTTCCTTAATGCCCAAAAAAATTTCATATGAATAGAAATTCGATCTACTTAAGTTGGTTATATTTAGTCGGGTTATCGTGATGATTATACTTGGGCTGGTTCATATGCATTTTTGTATTTGTAATATATTTGACGAAAACCCCTACGCTTTTCCGACAATATAAGATTCAAGGTTCTAATGACCACTTGTTTTGTGCAACAGCTCTACGAGACCATTGTGTGTTCAAGTTCCCAAGTGAGGCTTATATTTCAAGGTACATTGCAAATTTTTTTTTTGTCTCTTTAGCACCTCATTCGCATGGAACAACAATGTCTTGCTTAATTACGTGTCAATGTACATTTTGCTATGTCTCCATCGTTCATCTTTCAATGCTGCTGATTTTGTTTTGGTTATATGCAAACATGTTTAATGCTGACAACCGAATTCATTTTGAATTCCTTTTACACTTGCACTTCTGTGTCTTTAATCTCGGAACTCACAGCCGTTGCTTGTTACACTCACGGCCTTGTCGCACTGCTTCTGTTTCAAAGTAAATATGGATAAGAGTTGGATGCAAGTGCGTAATAGATCTCTCCCGGAATATGTTAATGGAGTCAAGGAACACATTCACGGATGTTATTTAATATAATATGCTTAATTTGTTTGAATTGGCGTCGAATAGCATGTTTGCTGAATGGAACGCTTATTAGCTTGTCATGTGGAAGTTAATTAATGAACACATTGACAAATAGATGATATAAATTCAGCGATAACTTAAATTCCAAAAAAACTTATATGAATTTCGTACTTTTACATGGATGATGCTGTTTATGCAGGAGGTATCAGGTACACGACCACTTGATTGTGTACGGAATGCTCACGTCCTTCGATCCATGGGTGTATCACGGTGAGACCTTAAGCCCCCATGTCCACGAAGACATTGTAGATGATGATGCTTCGCTCGACGGTGAAGATGATGTCTTTGGGGACGGGACATGGGCAATGCTAAATGACTTGCACAACGAGGCTTTATTCACCGAATGGTCAAACTCATCAACATCTAATCCAGTCCAAGCTGATTGTCAAGTTACCTCAAATCCTTTCGCTAAGTTGTTCCATGAAGCTTCACTTCCAATGTTCAACGGGTGTAAACTTTCAAGGATTTCGGTCATAGTTAAGCTACTGCACTTAAAGACATCGAATGGATGGACAAACAAATCCTTCGACATGCTGTTGCAATTACTAAACACAATCCTTCCAGCCGAGTCGGGTCTACCTTCTTCATACTACAAGGCAAAACAAGTCATCCGAGATATAGGACTCCACTATGAGAAAATAGATGCATGCAGGAATGATTGCATACTGTTTTGGAATGAATTTAAGGAATTGGATGTATGCCCAACATGTAATGCACCGCGCTATAAGGACCGTGCATTTAGTAACAAAAAAGTGGCACATAAGATACTAAGATATTTTCCATTGACTCCACGGTTGCAGCAGCTGTACGTATCCAAGAAAACAGCCCGTGACATGATGTGGCACCATGGAATGAGGGTTGACGATGGCACCCTTAGGCACCCGGTCGATGCTGAAGAATGGCAGAATTTTGACAAATCTTTCCCCATATTTGCTAGTGAGCCAAGGAATGTGAAGATTGGACTTGCTTCCGATGGTTTTAACCCATTTGATAACATGTCAACACCTTATAGCATGTGGCCCGTTATTGTTGTCCCATATAATTTACCCCCGTGGTTATGCATGAAGGACCATTTTCTCATGTTGACTTTGCTAATCCCGGGTCCTTCATCGCCGGAGAATGATATCGATGTCTATCTTCAGCCACTAGTTCAAGAATTGAAAAAACTTTGGGATGAGGGTGTGCAAACATTTGACGCAGCAACTAATGAACTATTTCAAATGCATGCCGCTCTTTTGTGGACTATTAACGATTTCCCTGCTTATGGAAATCTATCGGGCTGGTCTACAAAAGGGAAACAAGCGTGTCCTATATGTAATGTTGATGCCTCTTTCCTCTACTTGAAACATGGCCACAAACTTGCTTACGTCGGACATCGACGGTTCTTACCGGCTGGCCATCGGTTACGGAACAACCGATGTTATAGTTGTAGGGAGGGTCGAGCACCGCCTCAAGCTTTGATTGGGGATGAAATTTGGGCTCAGCTTCAAAACGTTAGCCAACCCACCTTCGGTAAATTGTCTTGTGGTCGGAGAAAACGGAAGCATGCTGATTCAAATACTAATTGGCGCAAAGTTTCAATATTTTTTGATTTGCCATACTGGCGAACTCTTCAATTGCGGCATAACCTGGATGTTATGCATATTGAAAAGAATGTGTGTGATAGTTTGTTAGGAACACTGATGGGCCTCGAAGGAAAGACAAAGGATACCTACAATACTCGCTTGGATTTAGAGGCTATGGGCATTATGCAAGATCTCCATTCAGTACGCACGGATGGATCCGTGTATTTGCCCCCCGCATGCTACATGCTCAGTGATGCTGAAAAAAGAAAAATTTGCCAATTCCTTATTGATGTGAGGCTTCCCGATGGGTATGCCTCCAACATTTCACGGTGTGTTAACATGAGCGAAACAAAAATATCCGGCTTGAAGAGCCATGATTGTCACATCCTTATGCAGCGGTTGCTTCCAATTGCACTGCGTGGTACCCTACGCCGAGATGTTTGTACTGCGATAATTCAGTTGTGCTTGTTCTTCAGAGAGTTGACTTCGAGGACGTTGACGAAAGAATCTTTATTACAAATTGAGAAGTCCATTGCTGTTACATTGTCTGTCCTCGAGAAGATGTTTCCCCCTTCATTTTTTGATGTCATGGTCCACTTACCAATTCACCTCGCACGCGAAGCAATACTAGGGGGCCCGTGTCAATATCGTTGGATGTATCCTTTTGAAAGGTAATTCTTTGACCAGTTTGACTCTGTTGTTATAAACTAGAAGCCTCTGTTACATTTGCGCACACATGTATAATTATCAATTTTCCACTTTTTAGGTACTTACACAAGCTGAAATGTTATATCCGTAACAAAGCGCGTCCCGAAGGATCGATTGCCGAGTCTTACGTCGCAAACGAATGTCTTCTCTTTTGCTCCATGTATCTTCGTGATGTGGAGACAAGGTTTAATAGACCGGAAAGAAACTACGATGTCAATTTATCTAATGAGAGGTCTACATTTTCTACATTCTCGCATAAGGCCCATGGTCTTGGCGGAAAGAAATATAAAAAGCTTGACATGATCGAGTGGACAAAGATCCGATGGTACGTTTTGAACAATTGCACCGAAGTCCTTCCCTATATTGAGTAAGTAAAACGCAAATATAATTACTCCACGTTTGAAGTTTTTGTTAATGCTTTTAACAAAGTATGGGGTTTTGTAAAGTTCACTACGTATACTTCTATTTGTAGTGAACACAGAGAACAAGTCAGATGTGAAATTACTACGGACATTCATGCGTACCAGCAGACACATTTTCCTTGGTGGCTGCTACAGCGGGTATGTATATCGAAATACATTTGGCACTGTTTTGGGTTGCACTTCTATCGACTGGTAACCATGTTAAACTCAGTTGGTGTTTGTGATCCGTAATATGCAGCTGCGTGAGTTTGATGCCAGTGACATTGATGGCACAGTCGACAATATGAAACGGCTTGCTAGAGGTCCCGATAAGAGAGTGGTTCGGTACAGTGGCTAACTTATAGGTGGACATAGGTTTCGCACAATCGACCGCGACAAATGTCGAGCAACTCAGAATAGTGGTTTGGTCGTTAAAGTTGAACACGGAGGTGAAGAAATCAATTTCTACGGTGTACTCCAGGATGTCTTTGAGCTTAGCTATGGAGGAGAACATCAGAAAGTCTTCATTTTCAAATGTGATTGGTGGGACCTTGGCAGCCGAAGCAGATTCACCACTAATGAATTTAATATCCTAAGTATAAGAGCATCCAAGACATGGTACAAGAACGACCCGTACGTACTCGCAGCTCAAGCGTAGGAGGTTGTATATCTACCGGACCCAAAGGTGGGAAAGGGTTGGGTTGTTGTTGAGCGGGTACCGCCCCGCAACTTGTATGACGTTCAAGTAACCAAACCGGTTGTCGATACATTGGTTGACGATGCTTATCAACAGAACGAGTGTGTTGGCGACTTTGACATAAATTTGGGAGAGGAATTTTCACATTCTCAAAGGACGGATATGGATGGTCAGCTTGTTAGTGTCTCGGGTGTGCATTGTGACAGCACAAGTAGGCATAACGGATCCTCTACTGAGGACTCCGATGGTGATTCATAATTTTTTTGTAACTTTATTAACTTCGGCATGCATATGTCGCTATTGACGGTTATGTATTTTGCGTGTCATGTTTAATTTGTGTGTTGTAATCTTTGTGAAACTACTGTGAGGTTTGCATAATTAACTTTCCTTGTTGGATATCGTAAAATATGGAATGTTCAAATATTTATGTTACACGACCACTTGATTGAATGCTGTGCAGGTAGGATCTAATCAGTTGCTGATTTTTTAAAATGTTGGGTTAGAAGCTACCATTGCGACGAGGACAAAGCACAACCAAACCACAGACGAAAACGAGGGGAGAAACACGCTCCGGACATTGCGGGAAGCAAACGTGCCCAGGTTTAACATTCTAACCCTTATATACGGTTGGTCTAACTTGGTTGCTGCATTCAATGACATTTTTAGTAATGACTAATGGACTAACATAGCGGCTGTAAATTGCTTTCATTGACCGCATTGAATGAATGGGTTAGTGTGCGTAGAGGAAAAGCGGATAGTGTTCAAAGCACCGCACCGACACCCGGACGGGAGATGACATCGACACATAACGTTTCACGTGTTGGACCAAAAACAAAAGGTGAAAAACCAAAATACTTTGCTGCCCCTAATGGGATGGTCGAAACAGAATTTTATAATTTTCTGTTTTTGTATAGGCAAAGGCGTTGCAATGTCTCAACCATTGCCTCCGGTACACCGAAGTCCGAGAAACCGGGTGAATGTCCAGCTTTTTAAGAGTGTAGATGAGCGTGACGAACCTCATTCTCCCGTACAAAGTTAGTCCTACGTTTATCTTTTAATTTAATTTGAAGTCATACAACTTATTTAATGTGTTAACTATATTTGTTTTGGCGAATTTAATCATTGTTGACAGCGAAACAATATCATCTTTGATTTTTATGATTGCACATGTATTTTTCTGTGTGGAACAACCGGTGTTTTTTTATTGTCGCTGTAGGATTGTGCGCGCCTCAAACAAGTCGTGTGCTACGAAGTTTGCCACGGGAAGCACGAGCGTTTCGTGCGACAGCAGCGCGTCACAAAGGCATTGTCGAGCCTATGATTGTTGACTGCAGTAGTAATGGAAGCGAAAGTAATGACGACGAGGACGATGCAACTCTTGCATCCTCGTCTTTACTTTGTGATGCTGCGGAAGACCTGCCCCAAGAGGACCAACACGATAATAGCGAACCGAACGATGATGATGCGACGCTGCCACCTGAAACTACTGATGCCTTGGATGTTGGTGACAGCGGGCACATGCAAGCTGAACATGGAGGTGAACAGATTGCTGCCACAACAGCTTCTACCGGTAAGGAATTGTGGTGTTTTGGACATGTATTTGTGGGATTGATAAAAATGTGCATGCTAAAGAATGTGGTTGTCGGAGTTGCTGATTTTTAGCTATCTTAATCCACTAATATCAACCATTACATTTTGGCAGCTACAGCACTGGTGAGGAAGCGTGGACCAACTAGAAGTCTTACCGTTTTGAGGAAGAAGTTCCCAAATATAGGGATTATGAAGGTTACCGTGCCCAAGCATGTGATGCGTTTTGTTGGTGCATTCTCCCAAGAAATCACCACTGAAATTGGGGCACTGATAAGAAGCAAAGCCCCACCTTATGTTAATGAATGGAGTGACGTCCCTACCAATAGGAAAGAAGATATATTGGACGAATTGAAGGTGAAGACATTTTTTGACACTTACATTCCATAAAAATCTATATGTGAACTTAGTAATAAGCTGCAGCAACAAATGCGTCATTTGTGTACTGTCCTAACTATGTGAAACTTTGTTGCAGCGGAACTTTGACTTAGGTGACGAACCACACAACTACGAAGTGCTGCACAACCAGTTGAAGAAACAATTCCGCAGCTGGAGATATAGGCTGAAAGAGAGGTATGATAAGTGTAGCACGGAGGAAGAAGTTGTCGCTGCTTGTCCGAGAGAGGTTGCTTTACATGAATGGCTGTTGGCTGTTGAGAGGTTCAAGTCTGAAAAATTCAAGGTACTACCAAAATTAGTAACTATACAATCGGTTGAAACATTTCAAATTCATTTTGCTAACGTGTGATTTCGACGTGCAGAAAATGAGTGCAACGAACAAACATAATAGAGGTGCAGCCCGAATTAATCATAGTTCGGGCACGAGGTCGTTTGCTAGACTTGCAGGCGAGGCCACGCAGCCGGTAAGATTGAGTTTTGATGTCTAAATTGAACTTGGCTAAATTTTTTGCAGCAAACTAATTCCTTAATTGAATAGGATGACGCAACCAAGAAGAAATGGGTGGATGAGAAGTCCAAATTGGTTTATGTGAGTATCTTAAATTGTACAACAACTTGATAAAAAATAAATGGGTTTAAATTGCAACATAAATACTTAGAAAGATGACATAGTACAATATATATACATATAAATATATTTGCTGCTATATTTAGTGAGGGATTGCAACACTTTCACAGATGTTATTGAATATACAGTGAAGTATTTGATTACATATTTTTTTAATAGCATTTAGTGGATTGTAAAGCTGATTAGCTTGTCTTGTGGAAGTTCATGAATGTACACATTGACGATATAAATGATATAATTTCAGCGATAACTTAAATTCCGAAAAAACTTATACGAAATTCGTACTTATACATGGATGATGATATTTATGAAGGAGGAATTACTAAGGCTGCGAGATTCAGAGGAGGGGTTAGAGTTGACAACCGATGAGATATTCGACAAGGTGCTGCCTCCTAAATGTGGCCATCAAGTTGGCATGGGACTTGGCCCATTGCATCATTTAAAGCGAGGACAAATTGATACGGCTGCGGTTGAAAAGGAGATGCAAAAAACGAGGGCATGCAATGAAGCATTGAAGCTTCAAAACCAGCAGCTTGCAGCACGTATGGCTGAGATGGAGGCAACACTCAAATCCTTGCAAGGCCATATTGAGTCGATGACACCTGGGTGGGATAGTCAGCCCCGCCATGATACTTAGCGGGTCATTTGGGTACGTTGTCATTCTCTTTGAATTTTTTATTTTTGGGTTATACAAAAGTTTATTGCTGAATATTTAGGAAGACTGATAATTATATTTCAGTTTAATCTAGCTGTGGGACATTGGTTGTATGTTAAGCAATAAACATCAAATGTTGAAGTTGGGAAGATGTGTTTTGATAACTTAAATGTACTCTTAAATTTTGAGAATGCTGTGGAATGTTGAAGTAGTGTCGAAATGCAACTAGCTAGCGGATAAGGTTGCTGTTTTTTTGTTTTTTTGGGTGTTCCAACTGTTTAGATGAATTTTTCCTGCAAGCTTTAGTGTGGTGGCAGTAGGTAAAAATATTTGTGAGACATTGCTGCTACGTTGTGGAATATACATCAAATGTTGAAGTTGGGAATATACGTTTTGACATGTAATAGCAATTCTCAAGTTTGCGAAGGATGTGAATATCACTGATTTAGTGTCGAAATGCAACCATCTAGATAATATGGTTGCTGATTTTTTGTTTATTTTGGTGTTCCAAATGTTTTAGAAGCATGTTTCATTCAAGGTATAAATAGGTGGAAGTATAACATGAAGTTGTTTGGTTGCTAATTTTATGTTTTTTGGGTTATCCTTTTGAAATGCAACTAGCTAGCTAGTATGTTTGCTGATTTTTTTGTTGTTTTTGGTGTTCAAACAGTTTAGATGCATTTTTCCTTCAAGCTTTAGTGTGGTAGAAGTATAAATGGAATTTGTTTGGTTGCTGATTTTTTGTTTTTTGGGTTATCCTTTTGAAATGCAACTAGCTAGCTAGTATGTTTGCTGATTTTTTTGTTGTTTTTGGTGTTCAAACAGTTTAGATGCATTTTTCCTTCAAGCTTTAGTGTGGTAGAAGTATTTATGGAATTTGTTTGGTTGCTGATTTTTTGTTTTTTGGGTTATCCTTTTGAAATGCAACTAGCTAGCTAATATGGTTGCTGATTTTTTGTTGTTTTTGGTGTTCCAAATGTTTTAGAAGCATGTTTCCTTCAAGCTATAAATAGGTGGAAGTATTTATGGACTTTGTGAGGTTGCTGATTTTTTGTTTTTTTGGGTTATCCTATTGAAATGCAACTAGCTAGCTACTGTGAATGTAGATTTTTTGTTGTTTTCACTGTCCAAATGTTTTAGAAGCATGTTTCCTTCAAGATATAAATAGTTGGAAGTATTTGATGAATTTGTTTGGTTGCTGATTTTGTTGTTTTTGGGTTATCCTTTTGAAATGCAACTAGCTAGCTAATGTGGTTGCTGATTTTTTGTTGTTTTTGGTGTTCCAAATGTTTTATAAGCATGTTTCCTTCAAGCTTTAGTGTGGTGGAAGTGATTGAATGAAAAATGTGTGCAACATTATGGAAACGTTCGCTGCTGTGTATATATTTAATGAATTATGGTATGTAAGTAGTAAAAGTGATTGTGGAAGAAGTGTTTATATATGAAGGTGTATAGCTGACTTATATGCAAGGTGTTAGTGACGACAACAATATGTTAGCCGTGCACTTAAAGACATTGAGATAGCATAATGATATAGGGTAAACGATTTTTGAATATTGAAGAAACAAAACCAAAAGGGGTGTCTTATTTGTGCAGGGTATTTCCAGCTTCGCAATGCAGTTTTTGATGTCAAAGAAGCCTGTTTTGGTGAGTCATGACTTCTATTTATGCCACATTGCTGATAGGTTGTGCAAAATGTATCATATGTTGAAGTTGGGCAGATTAGTGTTGACATTTAACAGCTATGTATATTTTGAGAATGATGTGACAAGTTTATGTTGTGTGAAAATGCAACTACATAGAAATTTGTTAGCTGAACTTTTGTTTTTGGGTTATCCAAAAGTTAGGACATAGTTTTTAATTCAAGCACTAGAGTGGTGGAAGTGCTTGAATGAAAAATTTGTGCAACCTAATGGACAAGTTAGATGTTGTGTATAAAGTTAATGAATTATGGTATGTAATTAGCAAACATGGTTGTGGAAGCATTGATTCATATGAATGTCTCTTGATAAATTAAATGCAATCTGTTAGTGATGAATTTAATATGTTAATTATACAATTGGGGTTGAGATGTCATAATGATATAGTGCTTGAGATTGTTAAGCTACAGGGACAGGGAAAATGTGGAAATCGTCCCTGGTATTTCTAACATTAAACATAGATTCCGTCACAAATGGTATAGTGTGATGGAAAAAAAACAAAAAACCCATCACTGAACTTTGCTTATGGACGGTCACAATAATTTATATGTGACGGAAAATCGTCACAACAGCGTCACAAAAAATATGTAAAAGGGACGGATGTGAACTGTGACAAATAAATATCCGTGACGGAGAACCGTCACAAAACCGTCACAACAACTATGTATAGGTGACGACAGAAAACCGCGACAATTATATATCCGTGACGGAACAACCGTCACAACAACAATGTTTACGTGACGGATGCAAACCGTGACAAATATATATAAGTGACAGAAACCCGTCACACAATTGTCACAGAAGAGTGTTGTTGGCCGCACAAAGTAAAGGGCAATTGTGACGGAAATCCGTCACAAAGTCGTGACTTAACTGTTCTTTTGTCACGGATATCTTGCCGTCACAATTAAGTAACAGTGACGGTTAAGGCGTCACAGTTGCGCAATTGTGACGGGAATCCGTCACAAAGTCGTGACTAAAAAGCCCAATTGTCACTGTTAGTTGGCCGTCCCATTTAAGTAACAGTGACGGTTAGCCGTCACTATACTGTCACACACATCATTATTGTGACGGAAGAGTATCCGTCACTTAATCCTTGCCGGCGGCGGCTCGCCGGAAAATTACAATGGGATATAAGTGACGGATTTTTGCCATGACTAAAACTTCATTTTCTGTGACGCTGAACAGTAAACGGTCACTGTTGAGAATTTGTGTCGGGGCTATTGTGAAAGCACTGTGACGGGTTAGTTACCGTCACAGTTGGTTGATTGTGTGACGAATCCGTCACACATAATATACATTGTGACGAATTTGCTTCCGTCACTAAACATCGTTTTTTTTTTGTACGTGAGCATTCCGTACACAATCAAGTGGTCGTGTACCTGATCCGGGTATAAGAAGTAGTAGTTGTTACACTGGTAGCATGGACATTTGATTTTCTCCTCATCTTCCATATTGTTTTTCGCAAAAGTAATGAAATCCTTGACTCCATTAACATATTCCGGGAGTGATCTATTACGCACTTGCATCCAACTCTTATCCATCCTAACTTTCAAACAGAAGCAGTGCGACAAGGGCTTGAGTGGAACAAGCCACGGCTGTGAGTTCCGAGATTAAAGACACAGAAGTGCAAGTGTAAAAGGGATTCCAAATTCATTCGGTTGTCAACATTAAACATGTTTGCATATAACCAAAACAAAATCAGCAGCATTGAAAGATGAACGATGGAGACATAGCAAAATGTACATTCACACGTAAGTAAGCAATACGATGTTTTTCCATGTGAATGAGGTGCTAAAGAGACAAAAAAAATTTGCGTAATGTACCTGAAAATAGAAGCCTAAATTGGAAACTTGAAGCCACGATGGTCTCGTAGAGCTGTTGCACAAAACAAATGGTCATTAGAACATTGAAACTTATATTGTCGGAAAAGCATAGGGGTTTCTTCAAATATAGTACAAAACCAATAATGCATATGAACCAGCCCAAGTATAATCAGCACGATAACCCGACTAAATATAACAAACTTAAGTTGATCGAATTTCATTATTAGGAAAATTTTTGGGCAATAAGAAAAATATGGGATTAGAAGTTTAAGCCAAGTTCAATTCTAACAATAACGACATTTACTAATAAAAATAAAGTAGAAAAGAATATTCAAAATAAACTTCTATTTGATGGTGCATAGTTCTAAAATTAAATTGTGCCAAATCCTACTTGATATGAAGTTTCTTCTTTTACTTTGACAAACACAAGATTTAAACACAAATTAAAATACGTACTCTCAAAAACCATATATATTCAGCAACCATATATATGTACCTCTCATAAAAAATTATGTAAATGCTAGTTGCAAATAAGTAAGAATGCATTTTTCTTCAAGCATAGAATTTGAATAACACAATTTAATATGAGTGCTTAAAAAGTGCATGGATTATATTGCATTGTCACATGTGTATTGTAAGAGTAAAAAATATTCACTTGCAAATAAATACATTTGACACATATGCCAATAAAATATACAAATAACAAAATATACAATTAAAATATAAGCATCCTCCACAAATAAAATATACAAATTTGGCGAGACATATATGAAATACAATTAATCATTACCTATAACAAAATATACAAATAACAAAAAATGAAGGACAATAAAATTTCTTCAAATTATTTACAAATTAATGGGTTGCAATATTTATTATCATACAACAATTTGAAACATTACTTACAATAAAGGTTTTTTTACCTTGACATATATATTTACTTCAATCGTATATAATTGTTTTCAAGCAATTGGGTTTAAAAAATTTCCAATATAAGCTAAAGTTAAAACATGATACAACCAAATTTTATTGCCTTAGTTTTAGACACGAATTGTATAATATACATCTTAACACAAATACAAAATGCATAACACTAATCTGATTTGGACAGTGACATTGTTAAGCTTTATCAAACTAAAAGAAGAAAAAAAGGAAAAAAATTAAAATTCCCACATTACAAAGTGTTGCCTGATCAAACACATGGAAAAGCATTAAAACCCTAATATATGGCCAAAATTGAAGCTGTTAATTGCATTCTCATATGAATGCAACTTACTCACAAACAACTTGGTAAAAGCAATAGGCTATTTCAAAACTCCCTAAACCCTAAACTATATATCTAAAGGATTAAAGATATATATATATATATAAACATAGCTGTTGCACAAAAAACAAAATTCCATATTACTCTAAACCCTATATATTAAATCAGCCTCTGATTGCATTTTGGCATGTCCAAATTCAGTTTGCTTGTCTTCTTTATACTGCATTGCAATATATAAAATGAATAGAAACCCAACCATGTTTGCCGAAAACAGGGGCCTCAAATACACATTTCGGTTTTGGAGGAAAATCAATTGGAACAACACCATCAGACATCAAACACAGCATTGACCAATGGGTTGCACAAATTATATGCCGAGTAATTCATGCAGCAAAACCCAAAAAAAATAGTACAATTCATAAGCAAAAAATCACAAAACCGCAGGACTCACCGGTGGAAGAGTGGACTGGATCGACGACGATTAACTCGGCGCTGGTGTGGGAAATGATCGGTGCTCCTCTGCAGACAGTACGCCGGAGCTGGAAGCTGACAGGGTTGCTAGAGCTGCCGCCTGTGTCACTTCATTTTCCCCTCGAAGCCGTCGGTGTTGAAGCTCTCTGTAGCTACGTAACAGTGGCCGAACACTTGCACAACTTGAGCTCAAAAACTGGAAAACAGTAGCAAACACACTAAAGATTAAAACGCAGCCGTTTGATGGTCAAAGAAAATGCTAAGTCAAGCTAGCTATTTATGAAATGTTAGCAGTCAACCACCACATATCCAAAAAACATAGATGATAAGAAACAGATCCGGTGGCAAACAGTGCCACTTAAATGATTTTAGCATCTGTGACGGTTTTTTAATCGTCACAGAAACGTTATTCGCTTTTTATTTTATTTTGGTAGTCATTTAGTGACGACATTTGTCATTTTCCATCACTAAATGCAAACAAAATTTCAAAATTTTGTTCCCAGGCAGCTGCATGTGTGACGGCCACATATTGGTCACAATTACTGGAAAATGAATCTATAATTGTGACGGAAGTTGAAATTTCCGACACAAAAAACATTGTTTTGTGACGGGTACATTTCCGTCACAATGTTTTCCGTCACTAAACATCGTTTTTTTTTGTAGTGAATTATTCTTTTAAGTTATTTTTTTTTTGTTTTTGTAAATATTCTTTTAAAGGTTTATATTCTAAAACTATTATGGAAAAATGATAATATGGTAAATGTTTTTTATAAGTTCTATTTCAAAGAATAATTAAAAAATTTAAAATCCATTTGAGGAAGGAACAGCTGGTATCACTTTTTATATATGCTACTGTATATTCAGTTACTAGGAGATCAAAGCTATTAAAAATGGTAAATATCCACACAAAAAGAAAGAGAAAAAAGAAAATTGGACTCTACAGTGTGAGCAAATAAATAAAATGTAGGAAATTAATTTCTTGGAAATATTATTAAGATTTATTTTCTTTATTTCTTTTCATTTATTTCACCCATAAATTAAATAAATTTTTTTTTTTTTTTTTTGGTTAAGATATTTTTCATTTTTTTTGGTTTAAGATATTTTTCATTTTTTTTTTTCTGTATTGGGATATGATAGAAATCGAAGTTAGGATAATTGTTGGAGGAAAGAGTAACTTTTTATCATTCTTCTCCTCCTCGATCGGTATCTTTGGCATAACTATATGTTTCTATGATTTATAACTACTTTCTTCAACTTAACAACATTTTTTTTACAAATTTGAAAACAAAAACACTTTTCTAAAAACATGTATGACAAATTTTTTTTTTTGTTGGTAAAATAAAAAGGATTTATCCGTAGCGGAGTTATAGGCTTAGGAGGTATTTAGCGAGTGAACTAATTCATGCGTCTTTTTAACCTGATAGGAGTTTGCGATGAGAGCTCATATCGCTAAAATCTTTTTCCTCCTCGTGCAGTAGCAGCAGAGAGGAACACCTAAGTCTAAAGGTAGCTACTAAGACTCAAACCACACAACTCCCATATTCGCAGGTATGATGATTCAGCTGGCTCCTACCACTAGGCTACACTTTCAAGTGCACATGTATGACAAATTCAACATTAGTAGAGTGCAAGGTTTTTTGTTTAATTTGCTTGACATACTAAGAGCATGTTTGTTTAAGTTTTTGTTTTTGGTTTTCCGTTTTTATTTTTGATTTTTTTGAAAACCCAAAAACGGAAACGTGTTTGATAAACGTTTACCGTTTATCATTTTTTTTTCAAAAACGTTTTTAAAATTGTAAGAAAAAATGAAAAACTCATTTTTTCCGTTTTTCTTTTCCGTTTACGTTTATTTTTGCTCTGTTCTCCACCTTCGTTTTCACCATTTCAGTCGACCTTCACCATCTTCTTTTCCGGTCTCTGACCATCGACCTTCACCATCTTCGATTTCGTGGGAGTGTGCTTCCTCTCTACTTCGAAAATCTATCAAAAACCAGGTACTCTTAACCCTAGATCTGAGATTTTATCACAAACTCTTGATACGTTTTCTTGTCTTTCACTTGATTTTTCTGTTTGTAATCGTTTTTTTGTTTTGGTTTCGAAATTAGAAACGGTGGGTTTTCGCTTGTATTGCTGTGGGTGGTGAATCGGTGGGTTCTTTTCATCTCTGCTTTGAAGCTCTATCAAAAAACCAGGTTTGATTAATATTCTATCTTCTTGAGTTCATGTTTTTGGAATTTGAAATTGCTGCTTCTATTTTGGAATGAATTTTCAAATTTTGAGATTGTTGTAAATTGTGAAAATAAAATGCTTCATGTTGTTCTGTTTATTTATTTTTTTTGGGTTGGTTCTCTTTTTGGCTCTAAATTTCTGTTCAACCATGATAATGGTTTGGAATCTGACTGTGTTGGATAATAATGGAAAATGTTGGTTTGGCTCTAAATTTCTGTTCAATAGGATGAAAGTTTGATTGTGGGAAGGTTGATCTTCTCCCTGATTAGTTTCTTCATATATTGGTCACTTTCTAATTGCAAAGGAGTCAAAACCTGTCATCTTTATTGATTCTGACATTGGTACCTGCAAATTTAATATTATTTGATTAAGAAAAAGTAAAAAGAGTGGACTAGAAACTATATAAAATAAAAGAACAAAAAATAATGAATATAATAGGATTACCTTAAGCCATTGGTGCCTGGTGGAAATTGTATAACTCGGCATTTAGCTTAATAGAGAGGTTATAAACTCTTGGAAGTTTATTCAGTCTGTAACAGCCTATTGCATTAAGTNATGTTGTTTCCCATCTTTAAGTTCTTAGAAAGTTTTTCTGAGTAAACTACAATCCTTCACCTAAGTACCAACGAAATCTTTCTCTTCCTAGTTTAATGGATGGAATTCAATGGTTATTGCTGACTAAGGCTTATACACTGGACTAATGAGTCTTCTTAGTAGTAGAATAACCTTTAAGATTATCTTATAATTGTGGGGTTTATCTGTTTTCCTACACCAGATGTAGGTTTTGAAATATGTACACAATGGCCAGCTTAGAAACTTGTCCTGCATATATTACTATATTCAATAAAGCAATTCTTAAGTATAATCCTCCTAGACCCTTTATATCAGTAGTCATCAGTTATGGATTTTTTGGTAACCAAGATTCTTAGTTCCTGATACTCTTACTCCTTTAATCATATTAGCAGTAATTGTCCCAAAAGAAAGAAAAAAAAAATTATATTAGCATAATCATTGGCATAACTTTATACTTCACCTGAGATGTGTAGATAACCATGTGGAATGTTTTCTATCTAATAATTCAGTATCCATAACTTTATATTTGTTTGGTATCTGTTAGAAGTGGCACTTTTGATGACTAAAATGCAAAGGAAGGCTGTTGTCTGGTGTGCAAACCAGACAGCAGAAAACTGGTTGCATTTCAACTCTGTTTGGTTCTTGTTTAGTTCAATTGTAAAGGGTTTCTTAGGTCACAACAAACCGAAACTTAGGTGATATTTTTGATGGATTTTAGCTTAATTTTAAGTACTTTAGTATAAGAAAGTCTGTTGCATTAATTGGCCACATGCTGTTGATGCGAGTAGGTGAAAATGGCATGTGCTGCACTGTTGAATCAAGTTGTAATATCAGACAGAAAAATGCAATGAAAATAATGTGGTTTTTTTTTTACCTTTTCTTGTTTTTCTCTTTCTTATTATATTTTTTTTGTGGCTAATTTTCTGCACTTTTCTTCTCTTTTATCCTAGTCAAGCTCTCTGCCTTGCCTTCAATGTCTTAAGATGGATGTAAGAAATTATTTATATATGTACCTGGAAATTGAAATAGAGAATAAACAAAACTCTACACTATAATAATAAACCAATTAGAATATCTTATAGAATATTCTGCTTACCAAATTTTTATACATTTTTGTTAAAAAGGATATAAACTATGTTTCTAGAGACATTCATTTTAAATGATAAAAACATTCCCATGTATCTGTATACAAGTAAATAAACACTTGCTTTGGAGACTATTTATTTCTGATAGAAAAACCATCCAAGAGGATGCCAAGTTGACTATATTTTGCATGGTAGGAATTTTACCTTTTTAACTTTATATTTTGCATGCTCACCTCTTTTTTTCCTATACATTTCCAGTTATTTGACATAGAAAAGCAAGCAGATTAGGAAATTGTTTATGCTGGCATCATGATTTATTTTCAGAATCATGATTTATCCTACAGGAATTCTTGTTGTGTGAATTTATGTTTTGTGCAAGCACCTATTTGTTGAAGTTACTGTTACTGTTATTATTTGCAGCAGTTTCATATATATATATATATATTCTTGTTATTATTAGTTACTATTTTTTTTTTTTTGTTTTTGGACAAGATTGTATGATAGTTGTAAATATTTTGAATTTTTTCTCTAGTAGATTTTAAAAGAACAATCAAATATGAATCTTGGTGAAGATATTGATGATGAGGAGAAAAAAGAACTAACATGGCTTGAGAAGAATGAGACCATTTATATAGAATTGATGGAGTAGGAAGTTATTAAGGGTAACCGTTCAACAACAACATTTTCCAAATCTGGTTGGAACTGCATCAGAAGTCAACTCCAGTCTAGGTGTGGGCATAATTACACTCACGATCAATTGAAAAATAAATTTCATTCATTAAAGAAAACTTATAAGGATTTTAAGAAATTATTGAAAGATACTACTGGAGTTGGTTGGAATCCAACATTAGGGACTATCACTTTAGAGAAAACAGTGTGGGATAATCTGATAAAGGTATAAATATTTATTCTATTTTATTTTGGTTTCACTTAAAGTGATAAAATGACTATATTTTAGTAACTATTTGATATATTTTTATAGGTAAATAAAAGTGCAAAAAAATTAAAAAAGAAAAGTTGCCCACACTATGAAAAGTTGCAAGTTATTTTTAGAGATACAATAGCAACTGGAGAATTTTCTTGTCCGTCTACAAGAATTCTTTCAGACTTTGAAAATGATAATACTAGTGAAATGAATGTAGATGGTGATGGTCAAGAGGATAAATTTGATGGGAAGATAAATTCATCTACTAGTTCAAAAGGAACTTAGAAAAAGAGAGAATATTAGTGGAGCCTCTATGTCTTTCATTGATGTATATGGTGAGAGTGCAAAAAAGAAAAATGAAATTCTTGAGCATAGACTAGTTGGTGTATCTACTTCATCTACAAATGATGGTTGTGCAAATCGTTCAGTGGAAAATGATAAAGATGAAGAACTTATGAATCAATGTTTTGAAATTTTGAATTCATTGGATGATATTGATGGAGATTGTTATTCAAAAGCTATGAAGTTGTTGCATGATGATGTGTCCTTGAGGAAGTTATTTTTACGCATGCCTAATAAAAGGAAAATAGATTTCATCTGTAGTTTGTAACTTTATTTGTGGTTGTGTTTGACATATTTTGTTGAATATTTTATGATTATATTTTTGGAACAATAGGTTATGTTTATTGTTTTTGTTGATCTTTGGGAACAATATGTTATGATTGATAGTTAAATATTGAACAATATTTGTAATGTCATTTTTATATGTGATTTTATTTATGTTATTTTTTTTGCTTAAATATATGTGCATTTAACAGGTATATATGGATCTTGATGACGTTGATTTGAGTTTGTTTGATGATGACGATGATAATGAGCTTATTTTTACTTTTCTATGTTTAGTTTGCAATGAGTATGCTCAGTTAGAACCTTTAAGGCGACCATGTAGAACTTCTCTACTTAAAGGTCACGATTATGTACTAGAGTTACTCAATGGTCTTGAAAGTAGATGCTACGATTGTTTTAGAATGGACAAAAATGTGTTTATAGCATTTTGCTAAGAGTTAAAAAGTAAGACAAATATGAGAAACTCTAGGTTTGGGACAGTTCAAGAACAAGTTGTAATTTTTTTATTAACCATATCTCATAATGAGAGGAATCGTTTGGCAGCTGAAAGGTTTCAACATTCAGGACAAACTATTTCAAAATATTTCAATCGCGTTCTAAAAAAGATCTGCATGCTTGGGATGGAACTTATTTGTCCTTCTAATTCTGATGTTGTTCCTCCTGATATTAGATTCAATCCAAAATATTATCTATTTTTCAAGGTAATTTTTCAATATTGCAATGTTATATAATGCAATTTTAAGTTTTTTTTTTTTGTAAAATTATGAATCTTATTATGTTATATATATTTCTTATTTTTTTTATGTTAAAGAATTGTATCAGTGCTATTGATGGAACTCATGTTGATGCACGCATTCCACAAGATCGACAAATTCCATTTTGTGGTAGAAAAACAAATACTACATGGAATGTAATGTGTGCTTGTTCATTTGATATGCGTTTCACATTTGTTATGTCTGGCTAGGAAGGAACTGCTAATGACTCTCGAGTATTACTAGAGTGTATTTCTAATCCCGATAATAAATTTTCATTGCCAACAGAAAGTATTTATTAAAATATTTATATTTATTTTACAATTTTATTTTAAATATCGTTTAATTTTACATTTATGCAATGTGTTTTTTGAATAGATAAGTATTATGTTGTTGATTCAGGATATCCAAATATGCCAGGATTTTTATCACCTACGTGACTTTAGGGGTCAACGGCGACAACCTCAAGGTAAAGAATAACTATTTAACTATCGGCATTCATCGCTACAGAATGTCATTGAGCGATGTTTTGGAGTGCTACAAGCTCGATTTCCAATTTTAAATTAAATGCCTCCATATCCCATGCACACACAGACGTATATACCTACAGCATGTTGTACGATTCACAACTTCATTAAACTACATGCTCATAAGGATACATTATTCCATGAGTTTAATGATGAATTATTGATTATTAATGATGATAATGTAAAAAATGTGGAAAACAGTACACAAATATCAATCAATGTTAGCCACAACGAAGCTATGTTCATGGCTCAAGTAAGAGATGAAATTGCATATCGACTTTGGACCACTTTTCAACATTAGAATATATATTATTTGTAACACCCCGTCCCGGGGAAAATATTGAAATTTCTCAAAGTTATTTTATTAATTTTTATGATACTTTAAAATGATTGTCAAATTAAAATTATATGTGCTTTGACATATATTTAGAATTATTTGTAGTTTTATTTTTATTTTTTAAAGAATTTATAATTGATTATTTAAATTTTTTTTATTAATGAATCTGTATTTGACATTTTGGATATTAGTTTT
>QANX01002327.1:0-48447 GCA_003254975.1 Ochetophila trinervis | reverse complement strand
GTTTATTAGTGTTGTCCTTGGTGACCTATGTTTATTAGTGTTGTCCTTGGTGACCTCTTCCAGGTTGGATTAAATAAATATCGATGGCTCTTTTGTTGGGTTGTCGATGCCGTGCTAGTAGAGGTGGTATTTTTGTCGTGGGTTTGTTAAAGAGTACTTTTCTGTTATTTTTTTATTTTTTATATTTTGTGATGCATGCACCTATGAAGTATAATTGTTGGCTGCAATTCTTGCTTTGGAGTTTGCTCAACATTTTTTTTGGAATGGTATTTGGTTAGTATGTGACTCCAGTTATGTGGTCTTTGTGTTTTCTTATCATGTTTTGGCCCCTTGAAAGTTTCAGGCTAGGTGGTCAAATTGTATGCATTTTATTTTCTCTATTCATTTCTGGTTGTCTCACTTTTATCGAAAATGAAATAGAGTATATGATATTTTGTCAAAATCTGTTCTTTCTGAGTCTTTGGATGGAAAAAGTTTCTCTTTATATGGCGTTTGCACAACTGCTCATCATGAGGAGTTGCTTGGTGTAACAAATTTTCGGTTTCATTACTTGTGTTTTCGAATTTGCTTCCGTCACAAAACATCGTTTTTTTTTGTAGTGTATGTGGTCTTTGTGTTTTCTTATCATGTTTTGGCCCCTTGAAAGTTTCAGGCTAGGTGGTCAAATTGTATGCATTTTATTTTCTCTATTCATTTCTAGTTGTCTCACATTTATCGAAAATGAAATAGAGTATATGATATTTTGTCTAAATCTGTTCTTTCTTTGTCTTTGGATGGAAAGAGTTTCTCTTTATATGGCGTTTGCACAACTGCTCATCATGAGGAGTTGCTTCGTGTAACAAATTTTCGGTTTCATTACTTGTGTTTTCTTTATAGCTAACTTTTTTAATGTTTATTTATTTTTCTTTAGCTAGGAACAATAAGATTTATATTTTATTGTATTGGAAAATGGATAGCTTTATATCTATTTAAATATTATTTTTCATATCTCAATACTTGAGAAACTTTATTAATATCTCCATGAGCATAAGAATACCTAAAACTTCCACAAGATAATAACAAAATGTACAATTTCTTTCGAGCTTGTTTGAGACCATATAAGCTCTTCAACTTGCAAACGAGGTTTTTTTTTCCTGAAATCTCAAATGAGTTTTCTTTTCTTGAAACCTCAATTCCTTCTGGCTACACCATTTCAATTTCTTTATGTTGATCACCATGAAGAAATGTCATCTTCACATCCATTTGTTCAAGCTTTAGGTTTTTAGACTAGTTGCTAAATTGAGAAGAATTCAAATTGAAGTCATCTTCACTATCGGTGAGAAAATCTCATCAAAGGTAGTTCATTTCTTGTGAAGAAAACCTTTGACAACCAATTGAGCATTGTGTTTAACTAACTTTCCTCTACCATCTTTCTTGAGCTTGAATACCCATTTGTTTTTCAGTGCCTTATTTCATTTTGGAAGCTCAACTAACTTATACATGTTTTTTTTGTTTTTGTCTTTTTGTTTTTGCAAAGATCCCATCTCATCTTCCTTTACATTGATGAGATACAACTTGGTGGAAACTTTCTAGCTCCTCCTCTTCAGTAAGCATACTATATTCAAATTCTAGATATTTTTTCGATGGAATTGGGTTTCACTCAGATCTTTGGACTCGTAATCCACTGGCTTCAGGAGGTGTACCATCATCTGACTGCAGTGATGGTCTTACAACTTCCGATGGAGACGATATAGTCTCCCTCTGCTCAGTAATCTCTTCTTTCTCTTGGTGTGCTTGTGGAATTTCTTCATGCACCACATTTTCATATGTGGCTACTTGTGTTGGTGCTATATTAGGAACAATTTCTTGGGCACTAGAACTCAAAGCAGATTTTCAATGTCTTCCAGTGTCTGGCTTTCATGGAACACTACGTCCTTTCATCTGATAACTGTCTTTGTGTTTAGGCCTCATAGTCTGTATCCTATGAAGATGCTTGAAGTAGACTTTACATCGAGCTTCTACATGAGCTCTTTGGATTCATGCACAAAGGCTAATCATCCAAACATTCTTAAGTGATAGTAGGATGGATTTTTCCCATACCAAATTTTCTCTAATTTTGAAATTCAATGGTACTAATGGTGACCTGTTGATCATGTAGCATGCAACATGAACAACTTTTCTTTAGAATGGCTTTGGCAGCTTAGCCATGCTGATCATACTTCTGACCATTTCCATTATTGTTCGGTTCATTCTCTCAACCATTCTGTTGTGTTGTGGGGTGCGAGGGTCCATATTCTTGTGCTGAATGTCATGTCTGCTGCAGTAGACATCAAACTCTCTGAAAGTGTAATTGCCTTCATTATTTGAGTGGAGGTACTTCAGTTTCTTATATGTTTCACATCTACCATGGTGTGGAACATTTTGAAGTACTAGAATACTTGGTCATTTTTGATCAAGAAGTAAACCTACACCTTTCGATTAGCATCATCAATAAATGTCAGAAAATATATATTGCTTTGAAGTGATTATACCTACAAGGGGTAACAAACATCAAAGTGCATCAGACAGAGCAACTCTAATATCCTAGATGGAGAGGAACTAAAAGAGACTCTGTGTTGCTTACCAACTAAACTGTGATTGCAAAGGTCTTGCACAATATTTTTGGAAACAGTGATAAGCTTCTTCTTTTTCAAGATAGGGAAACCTTTCTCACTCATGTGATTAAGTCACTAGTACCATAGATTCTTAGATACATCACATTTTCTAACATTTAGGTTGTCTGTATATATCTTCACATAAGTCTTGTATAGAGTTCTACAAACATGTCATCCGGAGACAACTATGGCACTTTTCGGTCATTTTCCACATGACATTACTATAGTGGTTGTCATAGCCTAACTTGTTAAAAGCTATCCCAATCAATAGATTCAGTTAAAGGTCTAGAACATGATGGTCATCCTTCAAAGTAATTGTGTATCCAACGTCTGTTTTTATCTAAACATCACATGTTCCCACAATCTTGATGAAATTGGTCTTCGTCATTTTAACCGTACCAAAGTCTACATCTTTGTACGTCTTGAATAAATCTCTATGAGGAGTGACATGGTAGGATGTTGTAGTATCGACTACCCATTCTACGTGTTAACTTAATACGTGATAAGCATGGAAAACAACACAAAACAGGGGTATTCTAGTAACATTCACATGTTTGAGGGACCAAGTTGTAATTTTTATATTTTATTATTAGAAAACTTGGAAATGAGCTTAGATAGTCAAGATGGGATCCAATGAAAATGAAGGGCCAAGAAAATTGCAAGTAGATATGTCTAGAAATATAAGACATGGACCTAACTTTTACAATTAGAACCACTGAATTTTGAGCTGATTTTTGGTCACTTAAAAGGTGTATGAATCTGGCTGATGGATAGAAAAAAAGGTTATCATTCTATGAATCTAGTCCACATTATTAACCAAGTGAAGAAAAGAGGAAGAAAAGGAAAAACAAAAGAATAATGGGGAGATCGGCCAAAATAGGAAGTGAGAGATTCAAGCCCATGTCTTCTTCCTTACTTTTCTAAGGAGCCCTTTACGATTATAAGAACTCGAATCGATTATTAATATGATTTTATTTAATTCATTCAAGCTAGAAAATGATGTAGTGGTTCGCCTTTTGAATCCCAATGAAATGAGATTTAATAAATAAAAGCGAGGGAGTGACCAAAGGACGATCCTTTGCTATGCTGAGGATGAAAATTTTGCTAGTTAGAAATGAAAATCTACTACTTTATAAATAAGGTGATCAATGGCCAAAACAAAAGCAACTTTTTGACTTCAAACTAGCTATTTTTGACTTCGTACTAACTATTTAGAATCCTTACTAGTATACTTGATAAGCATAAAATTTACATCATTTTATACTATCTTTTTAGTTTATCATTAGTTAGATTTTTTAAGAAATGTTTTCATTTCTATTATTTCCCTATTCTAGGTAAAAATGAAAGTTTTTGTGAAGACAACACAAAACATGGAAATTTTGGTAATTTTAACTTTGTTGAGGGACCAAGTTGTAAATATTGAATTCTATGTGTAGGAAATTGTAAGGAAAACAAATTACCAACTATGCATATATATTCTTATGTTTTTTTTTTCTCTTTGATTTAATTGATACTCTTTCGAAATAGAAGCAAAGAATGAAATGTTCTTGATCATTACGCTCCTTAATTTGATCGACCCTTCACAAAGCGTTGATCTATATGCCTCAGGTAGTTCAATTGCCTGCATATCCAATATTTCATTCTTAGTACAATAGATGCGGTTGAAGCTGGATTTCAAAAGCAACTATCTTTGGCAAACTAGGATTTAAGAGAAGCTTGATCAGTGGGAGCAGGTTCGAGGAGCAAGTCTATAAATTAGAGGAGCATATTAAGATGCTGAATAGATTNAGAGCAACTCTAATATCCTAGATGGAGAGGAACTAAAAGAGACTCTGTGTTGCTTACCAACTAAACTGTGATTGCAAAGGTCTTGCACAATATTTTTGGAAACAGTGATAAGCTTCTTCTTTTTCAAGATAGGGAAACCTTTCTCACTCATGTGATTAAGTCACTAGTACCATAGATTCTTAGATACATCACATTTTCTAACATTTAGGTTGTCTGTATATATCTTCACATAAGTCTTGTATAGAGTTCTACAAACATGTCATCCGGAGACAACTATGGCACTTTTCGGTCATTTTCCACATGACATTACTATAGTGGTTGTCATAGCCTAACTTGTTAAAAGCTATCCCTATCAATAGATTCAGTCAAAGGTCTAGAACATGACGGTCATCCTTCAAAGTAATTGTGTATCCAACGTCTGTTTTTATCTAAACATCACATGTTCCCACAATCTTGATGAAATTGGTCTTCGTCATTTTAACCGTACCAAAGTCTACATCTTTGTACGTCTTGAATAAATCTCTATGAGGAGTGACATGGTAGGATGTTGTAGTATCGACTACCCATTCTACGTGTTAACTTAATACGTGATAAGCATGGAAAACAACACAAAACAGGGGTATTCTAGTAACATTCACATGTTTGAGGGACCAAGTTGTAATTTTTATATTTTATTATTAGAAAACTTGGAAATGAGCTTAGATAGTCAAGATGGGATCCAATGAAAATGAAGGGCCAAGAAAATTGCAAGTAGATATGTCTAGAAATATAAGACATGGACCTAACTTTTACAATTAGAACCACTGAATTTTGAGCTGATTTTTGGTCACTTAAAAGGTGTATGAATCTGGCTGATGGATAGAAAAAAAGGTTATCATTGTATGAATCTAGTCCACATTATTAACAAAGTGAAGAAAAGAGGAAGAAAAGGAAAAGCAAAAGAATAATGGGGAGATCGGCCAAAATAGGAAGTGAGAGATTCAAGCCTATGTCTTCTTCCTTACTTTTCTAAGGAGCCCTTTACAATTATAAGAACTCAAATCGATTATTAATATGATTTTATTTAATTCATTCAAGCTAGAAAATGATGTAGTGGTTTGCCTTTTGAATCCCAATGAAATGAGATTTAATAAATAAGCGCGAGGGAGTGACCAAAGGACGGTCCTTTGCTATGCTGAGGATGAAAATTTTGCTAGTTAGAAATGAAAATCTACTACTTTATAGATAAGGTGATCAATGGCCAAAACAAAAGCAACTTTTTGACTTCAAACTAGCTATTTTTGACTTCGTACTAACTATTTAGAATCCTTACTAGTATACTTGATAAGCATAAAATTTACATCATTTTATACTATCTTTTTAGTTTATCATTAGTTAGATTGTGCTTATTTTTTTAAGAAATGTTTTCATTTCTATTATTTCCCTATTCTAGGTAAAAATGAAAATTTTTGTGAAGACAACAGAAAACATGGAAATTTTGGTAATTTTAACTTTGTTGAGGGACCAAGTTGTAAATATTGAATTCTATGTGTAGGAAATTGTAAGTGAGCTTAAAATATCAAGGAAAAGATCAATCAGAACAAGAGTAAAGAATAATGCAAGTGGAGGCAAGTATAAAACTTTTCGTATTTGGAACATGCTGAATTTTTGTGCAACTAATACTGTGCTGAGCATATCTGGAGCTACAGGATGAATTTTTGAGTGAATGTAGTTGCATAGTTTGCTAACTCATGATTGTCTCTGAAAAATTTCATGTCAATTGGATTGTCCAATCAGTGCAGTTTATTTTTTAAAGTTGAAAAAATTTACAGTTGCAGTAGATTTGCACTCTTGTGGAAAAATTAGACTTTTAGTGCTTTATCGTGTCAAAATCGTGCATATGATATGTCTCTGGAAAGCTGAAACATAGAAATAACGTCTCCAATTGGAATAACTAATTGTTTAGTTTATTTGGTTACCCAAAAAGTAGTTTGAAATGGCTGACGAATATTGAAGATATAAAAACAAAGTGTTAAAGCCAACTAGGATGCCAACTAAGAATTCAAGACTAGGGTTACCACATCATCAATGACTAGATGTGTTGTTTTACGACCCCATTCCAAGTCATCTTGCCACATCATTATTGAGCTAAGACATAGAAATAATGATTGCCACATCAGCCGTGCACACTTGGAGCATAGTTGGAGCATATTTTTACATTATTTGGTCTCAATTGAATCTAGAAGACAATGGGATACATTAAAGTCAATTGTCTCTCACACGACATGGGAAATTTGTCCATGCATGGGAAATTTAAGCTAAAATCCAGCCAGCACAAGTTTTTCTCATATATTTTTATCTTTTTCCTCCTAATTTTTCTACTTTGCACTTAGCCAAGCTATCACTATGCCAAAAGTATAGATCCACCTTACTAAATGCGCGACAAAGAAAACAAATTGCATGACAAAAAACTAATTCTTGACACAAAATTATTGTGTTGCCTTTATTGTAACAAAATGACGATACAACTACGTCGCAAAATTGTTTCATCAGTGGCACTAAATACATTTAGAGACAAACATTTTGCAACTATCGTGAAAAATCTGCACGCAAAATACATTCAGCAACACATATTCTGCATATGTCTTAACAAATCTGCACACCAAATACATTCAGTGACATATATTCTGCATCTTTCTCCAAAACTGTGTGCCAAAAATAATTCGCGACACAATAAGGTAATGTGTTGCTAAAGAATGAGGTGCCAAACCTAATTAGTGATACCAAACAAACTTGTGTCACTAATTTAGGCATAATTAGCGACGCATGCATAGCTAATTAGGTGGAGGTACATCCATGTTAGCGATGCATAAGATTTTTGTCACTAATTCATGGACAATAACAACAGAAATTTGCTTTGGGTCACTAATTTGGGGACAAATAGCGACACATGCCTCGTTATTTAATTCACACCGACTAAGATTAATTCACACACCACAAATTAATTCACAACTACCCAAAAAATCAATTCACACCTATAATTCTCTATCTATAAATACATACATTCTCTCTTTCACAGTCCACTCTTCATTTTCAATTATCTTTTATATCATTCTTGCCCTCTATTTTGAAAGAGTATCAACTATTATTATAAAATATTTAGCAAATACTCTTTCAAAATAAAAGGAAAGAATGAATTTTTCATCCGAAAAGGAAAACAAATTACCAATTATGCATATATATTCTTATGTTTTTTTTTTCTCTTTGATTTAATTGATACTCTTTCGAAATAGAAGCAAAGAATGAAATGTTTTTGATCATTACGCTCCTTAATTTGATCGATCCTTCACAAAGAGTTGATCTATATGCCTCTGGTAGTTCAACTGCCTGCATATCCAATATTTCATTCTTAGTACAATAGATGCGGTCGAAGCTGGATTTCAAAAGCAACTATCTTTGGCAAACTATGATTTAAGAGAAGCTTGATCAGTGGGAGCAGGTAGGAGGAGCAAGTCTATAAATTAGAGGAGCATATTAAGATGCTGAATAGATTGTTTGTTATGTAATGTCACAAAATTTTCAACTTTGCATAGATATTCTTTATGGTTTTTTTTTCTTAGATTTAGCTGATAGTATTTCAAAATAGAAGTAAATGATAACATATTTTTGATCTTTACGCTCTTTGAAGTGATCAACCCACTATAAATTGAAGATGTATGTGCCTCTATCATTTCCTTTCCTAAAGACCAATTATTTCATTCTTAGTACACTAGATGTGGGTCCAAGGTGGGTGTTAGAAAATGGTAACCAAAACTTGGACAAAGCTCGCCTTCATCTTCTCACTCAGTCCTTTTGCATTTGCCGAAATCGACAGTGAATTTATGTAAACATACTCGGTTCTAAAAGAATATTTGCTATGTATTGTCAATAAAATAATAATATTTATATATTTTTTATCGGAGATATGTTTATAACATTATTCTATATATATATATTCTTTTGTAGAATATAGAGAAGCCTTTATTCACTATATATATATATATATATATATATATATAGACAAGCCTTGTAAATAATATTTAATATATAATATTGTTCAATAAACAAGATTTTATATATGTTCAATAAACAATATCATTAACTAAGCAAGATTTAATAAAATAATTTACTATAATTTCATTCTGTAAACTAGATTTATTAATATTTAAAATATTACAGTTTCTAAATCAGTTTATTTATAACGATCAAAGTACTGTTAATAAAGTTTATTAATTTGCAACTCGCAGGACCAAAAAATAGATTTTCAGTTTTTCTTATATATATATATATATAAACTCACCATTAAAGAAAAACAATTGAATAAAAAAAAATCCATAAATAGATTTAGTGACTTGCATCGCTAAAGTTCATAAATAGAGACGCAAGTTGTCGCTAAATCTCCATAAACAACGACGACTTGTATTGCTAAAAGATACCGTGACGAAATTCGTCGCTAAATTGCTTACCAAAATGGCAACGTGGAGTATAAAAATGTTTAAATTTAATAAGAAATGCAACGAATTTCATCACTAAAAGTTTAAAAATGTTTAAATCAAATTTTAAAAATTTGCTATAGTTTTTTCCAATTAATTTTTCACCTGATCAGCCTACAAACTTCAATTGAATACGTCATTTAGTTTCACCACCCAAATCCTTATATTTGTTTTATAGCTTATAAACCTGTTTAATGTTCTTAATTTGTTTTGATTTTCTTGGCCTATTTTTTTGTTTTTTCCGTAGAATCATCATACCAAGCTGAAAACAAAAACCTAATTCACTAAGTTATATTGCAAGTAAGTTTACACATATATATACAATAGTATCTATGTTATATTGCTTGAAGCTAGAAGTTTGTATTGTTTATTAACTTTTTATTCATGCATATATGTGTTTTTTTTTTGTTGACTTTCATAAATATGCAACACTAAGATTATTGCATTAATTAATACGACTGTAGAATGGATAAGTCATTGATATATTCATATAGATGATCATATAAATTTGCCAAATGTATGAAGAGATTTTTGGAGTTTACGGTGAAAAATATAGATGATTGTAATGTTATTCGGTGTCTTTGCATGAAATGTGGAAATATGACATTGTATTCTCTTAAGGACATGAAATGTCATATATATTGGAATGGGTTTGATAGCAATTACCGGCGATGGATTTGGCACGGTGAATCTTATGAATCTGGTGTTGAGACGTCTTCATGATTTGATAATCTACATGTAGAGTTTGATGAAGATAACAGTTGTAGTAAGGAATATTTGGCGTATAACAACATTGGAATGACTTGTGATGTCTTTGATAATATTGACAACGATATTCAAAATAATCCTAATCAATTTGCATATCTATTGGAGGATATAGAGAAACTTTTATACTAAGGACACACCAATTTTACCAAGTTATCAGCTATTGTCAAATTGTATAACTTGAAGGGAAGATTTGTACATTCTGACAAGACCTTTGATGCATTGCTGGAGTTGTTAGTTGAGATGCTAACACGTGATAATGTTTTGCCAACATCTATTTATAATATTAAGAATACTCTAAATGCATTGGGAATGAAGCACGAGAAGATACACGCATGCCCCGAAAATTATATTTTGTTTAGAAAGCAGCAGGCGGATTTGAGTCAATGTCCTAAATGTGAATCATCTAGATGAAAAATTGGATAAGATAACATTATTACCAAAACACCATCTAAGATTTTATGGTACTTTTCACCTATTCCACATTTTAGAAGGATGTTACAGAGTGTTTCAACTGCTAAGAAGTTGACATGGCATGCAAATGAGAGAAAATGTTGTAAGAATAAAAATGCAAAACCTATCGGATTCTCTATCTTGGAAATTAGTTGAATGTTTTTTGCCAAACTTTGCAGCAGAAGATAAAAATCTAAGACTTGGTATTGCAGTAGATGACATGAACCCACATAGTTTGCAGAGTAATGTGTACAGTGTTTGGCCTGTGATCACAGTTGTGTATAATCTTCCTCTTTGGTTATTTATGAAGCAAAAAATTATGATGTTAACACTTCTAATTTCTAGACCTAAACAACCCAGCAACCATATCAATGTATACTTGGAGCCATTTTGATGCTTATCGTCGAGATGAGTTCACTGTAAAGACAGTTTTATTATAGATGATAAATGATTTTCTGCCTGTATGTTATATACATTATGCGGTTATTGGAACATGAACTTTTTTACCGCTTGTATGTTATACATTATCCAAACAAGAGAAAAAACTATTTTGTTGCTGTTGGGCAGATTTAAGAGTTCCAGATGGTTGCTCTTCATACTTTAAGCATATTGAGAGAATGGAGGACTTGAAGCTAGTAGGGTCCCATGATAATTACACATTGAAGCAGCAACTATTACCTCTTGCAATACGCTTGATGCTTCCTAAATATGTGCAAGTTGCAATTGCAATATTTTTTTTCTTTAATTCAATATGTAAAATGTCTATTGATATTGCTGTGCTAGATGCCATACAGAGTGATATTGTGAGAACATTGTGCTTGATGGAAAAGTTTTTTCAACCATATTTTTTTGATGTAATGGTCCACTTAACTCTGCACTTGGCACGAGAAGTTAGATTGTGTAGACTAGTACATTTTAGATGGATGTACACATTTGAGAGGTACATGAAATTACTTAAAAGTTATGTTCGCAACAAAAATCACCCATAAGGTTACAATGCTCATAATTATAATGCTGAAGAAGTAACTGAGTTTTGTAGTGAGTACCAAAGAGGGTTAGATGCAATTGGAAATCTTCTTGGCAGATATTAAAAGCTTAATGACAATGATGATTTTGGTGCCCTTATTAAAGGTGGACAGATGTAATCAATTGATCAAAAGCTTTGGTATCAGGTCCATACTTGTGTACTTTTGAACATGTCAGAGGTAGAGCCATACAAAAGGTACGTTGTTTTATTGTTAATGTACTTTCTAATGCACTTATATATAGATATATTTTTAATCAAATGTTTGCATGTGACAGTTTTCATTTGGAAGCATTAAAAGCAAAAAAGAAAAAGAAAAAGAAAATAGGGCAAAATGGATTCAAGATGAACACAACAAGCGCACATTTATGTATTGGTTGCGTGATAAGGTGTGCAATCACATTTGAAATGTTAAAAATTGCTAATTTCTATACTACTTGCTAATTACATTCAATTGATGTTATTAGATCGACATTGAGCAATGTCAACCAAATTTTACTGTGAATGAAATTTTGAAGTAGATTGCACAAGGTCCTCAATGGGTAGTAACTAAGCATGAAGGATATATCATTAATGGTGTTCGATTCAACACAGTCAAAAGGGACAATAAACGTGTCACACAAAACAATGGAGTCAAGATATTTTCTCAAAGTCTGCATTATAATACTGTAAAAGACAACAATCCTATTTTAGACGATATGACTTACTATGGGAAAGTAAAAGAAATTTGGGATGCCAATTACAATCGTTTTTGCATTACTGTTTTCATATGTGATTGGGTTGACAACAACAATGGTACGGAAACTAATGAATTAGGTTTTATATGTGTCAACTTCAACAAGATTGGTCATAAATCAGATCCATTCATTATGGCCTCACAAGCGCAACAAGTATTTTATGTTGAGGATAAACTTGATCCACGTTGGTCTATAGTATTAGCTCCACTGCAACATGATGTACTTGTTGATGTTGAAGAAGACGAAGATACTGCGATGAATTATAAACCGTTTGCCCATCATCTTCAATGTGCAGATGACATCGATGTTAATTGTGAACGAAGACTCCGAAGAAGTTAAAGTTCATAATGATTGTGAAGGGATATGAATATGATACATATATGTTTTTATTGAATGTAAAAATTATTTTATTTGTAATACTAAACTTATTATATTTAGTTTAGTATATTTGTAACATAAAATAAATTAATTTGCAACATAACAAATTAAAATAAAATAAATCAACGAAAGGCTAGGCCAGGCGCCTGGCAAAGCACCTGGGATGCTCGGCCTTGGCTAGGCAAATAATGGGGCAATATGCGATAAATTTCATTGCTAAAAGATATTTAGTGACGAGCTGTGTCGTGGAATGGATAACTCTAATCCGCAATGCACTTCTACAATAAAAGCCTTTTAGCGACGAGTTGCATTGTAGAAATGGTAAGTCTAATCTGCAACGTTAAAGGCCATTTATTGACGAGATGCGTCGCGGATAGCCCAAATCAATGGGCAGGATCCCTCATTTATTTCCCACCAACCTTAATTTATTATTCATATTTTTCTCCCCAAACCCCTCCCCTCCTCATGAAACCTCATTTCATTCCCCTATTTTCTCTTTCTTTTCCTCTCCGCCTCATTCTCCATGCCGCGTCAATAACACATTAGAAACTCGACGTCCCTTCTCCTCCTTTCTCTTCCTCTTTTCCTCCTCCACGCAGCGAACCCCACTGCTTCTTTTCCTCCACACCGCTGCCGAACCCATCCTCTCTTTTTACTCATCCATGCTACCGCGGCGATACCCACTGTCTTTGTAACCTCCATGCCGCTCCCAAGACCAATCTTCAAAGTGAGTTATTTTTCATTTATTTGAAGTTCATTGTTTTGTTCTTGTGTTGCTCAAATTCTAGAATGCTAGTAATTTCAATGTGAGTTATTCTCATTTATTTGAATTTCAACATTTTAGAATGCTAAAATGCTAAAATTTGCTCTTATGTTACTCAAATACTAGAATGCTAAAATGTTGCTCTTATAGAAAATTGTATAGTTCCAAATTAAATACAAGTGTATGTGTTGGTTTAAATGAATAATTCTCATCCTATAATGCTTAAATATGTTGTTTTTATAGAAGATAGTTTAATTCCAATTGAAATACTAGAATGGACAACGCATTATGACCACTTAAAAATTTAACTAATAGGCAATGCATAAGGACCATTTTAAAATTTAACTAATTGGCGACGCATTAGGACCATTTAAAATTTTACTAATAGGCGACGCATTAGGATCATTAAAAAATGTATACAAAGTGTAACTAGTAGACTTTGATGTTATTTTGCATTGAAATTATTTGAAATTGTTTTTATGATTGTGTTGTGTGTTGCAGATTAATGGATCCATATGAGGATATTGTTCTCCTTGTAGATGAGCTTTCATCCTCCAACGATTCCCCTGGCCCTAGCGTTCCAATCCTTAAGCAGAAAGGTTAGGGACCTACAATAATGACAGGATTTAGATAGGAGGCTTCAGGCGATGCGAAGCAGTTATAGTTACACTACAATGAACACGGAGCTCCTCTGAACAAGACAGCTGTGCATATGAACAACTTGAAGGGCTCACTTACTCGCTTCACGATACATATTTCCAATAAAAGTTTGAACGACGTGTCTCCTGGGTTCAAAGAAAACCTATAGTGTGCAATCAAGGTATTAAAGTGTAATTTCCTTTTTCTATAACCTAAACCCAAAATTAATTAGTTTTCTTATTAAATATTGAAAATATTTTATAGGAATATTTAGCCAAGGATGACTTGAGCAGAAAGTAGACTCTGAGAGATTATGCTAGGAAGTGGATGAGGTTTAAGCATTGGTTGTATAAGAAGTATGTGAACCTATAATTGGCAACACCTGAGGCCTTCAGGTACAAACCTACTCACAAGTATACCTTCATCACGCAAGAACAGTGGGATACAATTATCAACCAAATGTTTGATGAAGATTTCAAGGTAAAAAAATTAGCTATTTTTGCATGTTTTCATTGTGAAACTGTCATGCTATATATAACTAAGCACAAAGTATTTGATTAAAAATTATAGAACTTAAGTGCTGATTGATTTGCAAAAAGACAAGGGAACAAATATCCTCATCAACTTGGCAATAAGGGATATCTGGGGTTAGAGGTGGACTTGATATGTACTATTCATTAATTTGTAGTTTTTTAGGCAAAAATTAGTTACCTATTTATATGTTTAAATTTGTAGCAAGTTGAAAAAGGTACCGCCGAACCAATAGAGCGCGAAGAGCTTTGGATACTTGCAAGAACAAAGAAAGATGGACGAGTAGACAACCGGAAAGTTGAGTCCATTGTTGAGAACATTGTGAGTTCTAAACCCCAAATTAATGGCATATATTATATTTTATATGTATTTTCTATAATTAATTCCAAAATTGAATTTGTAGAATGCTATGAAAAAGAATGCCATTGAAGGCATTCTTGATGTCTCTCCTCCGAATGATATACTTACACAAGCTTTCTAATAGAGCAGCTCGGGGTAAAATCCATGTTCCTAAGTCAAGATGAAGCGAATACTAAAGTCAGAAAGGGAAACTGAGAAACTAAGTAGGGCCTTTTGAATTGAATCTTAAGTAGTCTATCAGTGGTGCAAAGCGGCTTTGCCCCTTTGGGTTCGATGAGTATCTCGGTCGGCTTTGAGGAAAGGGTAAAGGCTTCACAGTCAATAATTATTTCAAAGCACCAAGGCGAATCACGAAAAAAAAAAGAAGGAAGCCGATGTAGATGACATGATTCAGACCCAAAATGTGAGGATAGAAAAATTGGAGCTCGTCTTGAGTAGTTTGTTTGATATTATCCAGAAAAGAGTACTGAACAACATCTATGATCTTGTGACCGCATGCGGTCTTGACCTATCAATGCAGACATCTACACATGCTTTGCATGGAGAGGCAGGTTATCGCAGTTCTTGGGTCGATTATGTTACCCATATGAGGACTCCGCATGTTCCTCTACATCAGCTGTTCCACCTAGTGATCCTACACCTGTGCAACAAGAGGTACATGTACCATTATTAAATCCTTACGCTGTAATCATAGTATTTATAAGTACAATGTGTTTACGATTTCTAACATGTGTTTGAAATTTAGGACATTCTATGTGAGCTTGCAGAAAGGACAAAATATAACATCGTGGAAACTAGCTCTTTGACAATGGATAGTGCGATGCGTCATGGTGTAGAATTGAGAGCAAAAAATGTTAGAATCTCTATGGATGCAGTGATTGATCTGTCTGTGTTGTTACATGTACCCTCATTCAACATGGTCTATGTACGTGAAGCAAAAAGGTCATCCATGGCGTGGCCTCAAAGACTTGTTATTCTGCCATCTGATGAGGTGTATAATAATTCATAAAATTGAAAAGTGTTTGCATTATTATTTTTTGGTTTTTGTGATCTAACATGTATTTTATTTTTCATGTAGGAATATGTTAAGAGGAAAAGCTTGAAAGGCAAACATGTAGTTGCAACCGGATCAAATAGCTCACATAGGTCTCAAAGGCCTACATGGTATCGATCGAGTTGACATATGTTGATGATGATGTTGACGATGCCAGCTTAGTAGAACTTAGCCTTACACTACTAGATTTGTTAAGGTGGATAAACCCTTATGAAGCTTATGAAACGTGGTTGGCCTCTTTACCATTATCGATTATTGGCTATGAAATATGAATATTCATTTTGAAAAAAGATATCCAAGATTTTGTTTACATGCAAGAGATGCAACAATCTTGCATTTTGTTCTACATAAAGTACGTAACTCCGACTTGATTGCATTCATCACTCATAGTTTTGTTACATAAAATTAATATGCTACTTGTAAATAATAATTTTATTGTGTAGGCATTTACATTTCAGACTGATGGGCGATAAACTAGGGAAGTATTGTTTCATACTTCCTGATGATATTACCATTGTAGAAAGGAAAAATTCCGATGAGCGAGAATTGAGAATCTTGATGCGATGGAAATATGCATAAATGGGTCAACTATGGTTTTTTCATATTGATCAAGGTACATAAGGTTTTCTAATAATAATATTATTGTTTAAGTTTTACTAATTATGTACACGTAAACATAATTTCATTTTGTTTATATATATATATATTTGTAATTCCCATCAATTGTTGGGTGTCTTTGACCCATACTTAGCAGTCGCATGTTTCATGATTCACTTTCGAGAAACAATCGTGCGCATATGGCCGATTAACTATACATGATTATTAATTAAATTTAACAATTAATATTTAAGCTTGCTATTATTTGAGTTTATATATATATTATGCCTAATGTACAAGACATACTTGTTGTACAACTGACGACAACAAAAATGTTAAGTACAAAAAACTTATGTGGCAAAAAAAAAAGGTACATATATAGATGTATACATAAATATCTATTCATATATGTAAATATTATTTAATGTATGGTTAAATGACTACTTAGGTATTTAATATAATAATTTAATATTTTTTAATAATTTTTGTATAGATAGTAAAGCAATCAGAAAGCACCGAGTGCGGATATTATGTGACGATGATCATGCGGGACATTATAGTCAACAATTATTCGAGAAAGCTTAGCGAAGATGGTAATAATTACTAACATTTTTCATTTTAATTATCTTTTACATTTAATAAGAATTAGTAATTAATAGTTGATAATTATTTGAATTACTTGCTTGATCTGTATGTGTAGTTTTATGATGTAATTTGTACCCAACAATACGTAGATCATTTTAGAGTAGAATAGACAACTGCTTTGTTCCCCTTTATAACTCCAAATTAAGATAATATATTCCAATTTATATATACATTGGGGCGACGAAAACAATATCGCATTTAATTGTTGTATTTATAGAAAAATATTACTGTATTTGATTTTGTTGTACGTATTATTTTTATATATTTGCATTTTTATCTTTTGAACAATTAATTAATTCAAAATAAATTTAATTAGTAATTGATTCTCATTTACTAGATTAATCATTTCCAATAAATTATTTACTATTAATTTAGCCCCTACTAAATTATAAAAGTAATTGAAATTGAATTTTTTTTAATTTTAATTAATAATATTTATAATTTAAATTAATTTTAGAAAATATATTAATTAAATCAAATAAGATTTTAAGATAAAATTAATTAAATTAAAAAAATAAGTTTTTCACTAATTTTTTAGGTATGAATTTTGTTGCTCTTTTAATATTTCATCGCTAAAAACCTGTTATGTTTTGAAATATAATATTTTTTTCGTTGAATTCACGGCGAAATTCATCGCTAAATATTGACAAATCTGACAATTTTCTGGCATCACGGTTATAGTAAAATTTACGACACATTTTATTTGTTATGAATTTTTACCATCTTTAGCGACAATGGATTTCGTGATGCAAGAATATGTGTCGGCGTTTACAATTTGCGACATTGTTTTTGCGTTTCCTATTAGTGTTTTTGTGGTAGTGTATTATTAGATTATGAGACTTTAGGTTAATTATTTTAATTACCAAAGTATATTTAAGCTTTTATAGGATTTAATTTGTATTTTTAATATACAAAATTCAAAACCTTAGCTCTTATATATCATAATTTTCAGACAAGCCTAGAGGAATTCACCTTCAAGGCTCTAAGCCTTAGCGTTTTCTTTTGTTTTCTCTCTACGTTGGCTGAGCACCTCTCCGTCTCTTCCTCTATTGATTTTCTTCTCTCCAGAGCAGCAAAATACCATAAGAACTCCTAGTTACAGCAACTCCCATCATTCTTCCATTATCTTTTCACAGAGCCCTAGCCGCCAACCTCATCTCCACCATTTATTTTCTATCATTCTCCATCATCTCTCTATTATTTTTCAATCCACAAACAGCCTGCAATATATAGTGGTTGGCTTCGAATCACATGAAGCCCATATAGATGTCCACCCCCTCTAAAGCTCTTCCAGTGGGGAACTTAATCAATCCATACAAACCATTCCCATATATTTCAAGCCATAACCGAACACATCAAAGAGCATCATAAGGAGCCAAGCCGTACAACATCATCATCACCACCTTCAAGCCGCCACACCTCCATAGTCACCACCACCATTGAAGTTTCATTCCATCACCATCATAATTATCAACTAGCAACAAGTCATCACTGATCCATCATAGTCACAGCTAAATACTCCTTTATTATGTTTTATTTCTTGATGTTTTTAAACCTTTATATGGTAATCAACTATGACATCTATTAGCATTGTAAAAGGTTTTCTTGTTGATATAATTGCTGTCTTTTATTTTGTGTTCATTGTTCTTATTTTTCTTTTTAGCTTTCATGCATTTTAATTCCGCAAAATTAATTTCTTTGCTGTCCAACATCATTTGCTAGCTTAAATATTGCATTTAGATTTAGTTTTCTAGTACTTAGAAATTAATCCATGTGGGTTTAACATCCTGATGTTGGTCACATAATAGCCACTTTTATTACTTGGTGTAATTCGTATACTTGCAAAAATAATTGTGAACACAATCATGCGCACAATCAATTCTCTTGCTTCAATTTAACTATTCAAAATCTAATCCCTGTAATAGAGTTTAGTCTTTCCATAGTAGTATACTAGTAGAAGGCATAGATTATGACTCGAACCAATAGAGTAATAAGACCTTTATATCTAACAAAATGGTGCTTTGAAATGATCTAAAGTCCACACTATGCTGTGGGCCTGGGGGAGAGCTGCACTGCGAAGCCAAGCATTCAGTGTTTTATGGAGGAACCATACTAGAAAGAGAATAAAAAGGGCCATAAAAAAAGAGCGAGGGTGTGATGGGCAACCTTAGTCTATATGTTGCTCGTGAGTTGCCAATACCAGCCTCATAACAATACTAGCGCAAAAGATCAGTCTTTCACTTGTTGATCATTCGCAAGGTTGAACTTGTTCTTTTGCCACACTTTTCACTCACTCACTTTAGTTGGACTCAATCACTCATTTTGATTGGATGATCATTCATTTTCTAAATATATTACCCATGGAGCACATAAACCAAGGTGCATATGCATTCGATTATTTCGAATTGATTGGAAGGAAGGACGAATGAATGGGTGTAGCGAAGAAAAAAAATCAGAGTGTTCTTTACATGTACATCTACATATATTTACATGTAGATATATGTAGATACAAATCAAAGATTGATATCAATCCTATATCTTCATACAATAGATAGTGTGGTAGAAAGGTGCTTTTAGTTATTCCGACCTTACCACTGTATTGTGTCTATGTAACGCTGCTTCCATCCAGTCCACTCATCTCATTTTTAAGACTTAGAAAACCCTTTCCATTCCATTTCTTCAATAATTGGAAATAACTACAAAATAATTTAACTCAAGTTTCATTAAATCATTCTTACTTAAGGTTTACACCATACAACTATTATAAGCAAAAAAGCAGTAGAAACTAGAATAAGCAATGTAGTAGTAATAAATGCTTGGTACTTCCATCACCATCCTTTTTTTTCCCATTCTATATCCCTCCCCAGTCCCGAATACCAAGAAGTTGGAGTGGATCTTTGATCTTTTATTTTTTAGCATTCCCTTTCCTTGGATTGGGACGCTTACATCAAGAATCCAGTGCAATTCATTTTGGTAAGATAGATAGATATTGTCCCCTGTTTGTCATATAGGTTACAAAAAATCAAGGTGGCAGAAAATGGTAGGTTGAATCTAAAAAGTACCATGTCTGGGTAGTTGTGTTAAGTTAATGGTGTATCGTAAAAAAAATTCATTTGTGTGCTTCAGGGAAATAAATGGATACCCTATTCGATAGACCAAGAACAATAAAAAAGCTAGATTAGTACAACATCACTTTGAATCCTAAATAAGGTGATACCCCCGATTGTATGAACCTACATATGTCTATCCCTAATCAATTGATACTAGTTATTGTCATTTTGATTCCTTGACTTGATTTGTCTGATGAGAAATGCAAAATGAATGGACCCTCATACTCGGAATTAGATCCCACTTTTTGTCCCCCATCTTCATAGATGTGGATTAGTTGATCATTGGATAGTAGGTTGGGACTGATGGGCTCGGACCCGCAGCTTCTGTTTTGACAGGGTAGTGCTCTGACTGATTGAACTACAATCCTAGTAAAATGAGGTGTACAGCCTATAAATTCTTATTCTTTTTTCTCATTGGATTTCATTCTAACTATTTATCTAGTTTTGTCTTGTTGTAACAGAGGAAAGAATGATGTACTATATTATCCATTATATAACTATTTTCAAATGCAAATGCAGTAAACTAGTAGTGCGCTATTTCATGAATTGAATCAAATGTGCTCTGTTTTACTAAATGGTAGAGCCACACTCTTTAAATGACAAATGAAATAAATAGGCATAAGTCATCAGTTCCAATCTGGTAAAGGGCTTTTTTATTTTCCATGAATCCCCTATCTTAGTCTTCAAGTTTTAGTAGAGATTATAGATATGGAAAATAAAGGGTTACCCTTTTGGCAAGTTGTTTATTTGTTGGTATTTTTTTTTTCTTTTAAGTAGAATGTTCATTATGATGATAAGTAGTCGATTAGGGTAATTTCTATGCCACTACATGGTATACCCTTACTCTTTTTGTCACTGTAAGGTATTCCCTTACTCAAATATGCAAATTCCATATTTACATGATTTGTAGTCAATGCCTTAATTTGGTGGTGACCTATTACAACTAGTATCATAAATTGAATTTTAAAATTCAAATAAGAGAATAACTTGTTGTATAAAGTCATGAGGGAAGGTTTACTGTGATTACAAGTCACCAAGCTCCAACCCTAGCTCTATTTATACATCATATTCGGCCACCATGAAGAATAATGCCCTAGTGGCTTCTCCAAAGCTTTAGAAGCTTGTTTCCTCTCTTTTTTCTTCATCTCCAAGCTATTTTTCTCTCTTTCCATCCATTATATCTTCTCTCGACAGCAGCCCACACATCTCCATAGCCACACAAATTGAGGACCCATCATCTCCCCCACAAAACCCTAAAAGCCACCGCTCATCTCTCACCATCTCCACCATTGTTGCCACCTTAGTTCCTTCTCACTGCCCTTTTTCTTCCTTTCTCCATCATCATTCTCTCCACCATACTGCCAGCATCCATCTCCTACAGCAGCCACAAAGCCAAGACATTCACCAAGCCTCACTAAGCAACCCTAGCTGCATACACCATCACCATTCTCTCAAGCAAACAAGCCTTCCACTTTATTTTCCTTTGATAGCCAAAACCATCACCTCCATCACCATCTCAATACAACAACCATCATCCCTTTAATCATCATCATCATTTTGGCTACAAAGTGCTTTAAAGAAAATAGGAGACAATAACAAGTTCCTTGTTGATCCTACATATTGTGTTGACCTCATTCCTCTTTCTTTGCTATTTTATTTTCTTTGATCTTTTTTGTTTTGTTTTACTTCTTGTATTAAAACTTGTATTTTTAATCCAATTTTTAATATAAGGATTATACTTTGATTTCCAAAATATTGAGTGGATTTTTTTATATCTTTCACTGTGACATGAAATATTAACACTAATCTTTCTTTCTCTTTTCTCCTAATCTTTGTAGTGCAAACTATAAGTGTTGATCAATACAAGGGTTAATTTATTTGTTTACTTACTGCCCTAATTATTTTCTCAATTTCTCTCATTTAATTTCTTGCAATTTAATTTTTCATGCTATTTATTTTCTTGCAATTTTAATGACGTAGCTTAAATATCACATATTGACTTTTGGAATTCTAGTACTTAGGAACTAGTCCATGTGTGTTCGACATTCATCTTTCCTAGAAATATCACGTTCTTACTTGATACGATTTGTATATACTTGTTATGACATCAAGTTTTTGGCGTCGTTGCCAAGGATTAAATTATCTAATTATTGGAGGAACTAGTTTTAGTAGTAGGTTGAGCATTTTTATTTTTGTTCTTATATTCGATTTTAAGTACGTGCTACAATATATTTTATTTGCTTACTTGATCAATTTTCATTGAATATATATATATATATATATTCCTTTCCTTTCCTTGTCATCTAAATTCTAATTATTTTATTTTATTTTACTTATTGTTATCGGTTAAGCCAAAAAGAAAAAAAGGAAGAAAGTTATTTTGTTGATAAGTTATCTCCACTTCCTAATTTGTCCTATATTAATGGGTTTTGAAATCATATTCTCGACTAGGGCAGTCTTAAAGATGATGAACACCATAGTTGGAAAATATAGTGCTGTAACTTTGTCGCTGCAAAATATAATGCCAAACATAGTGTCTATATGGGAGAGTATTTTAGCTCATTTGGCATGAGGATTTTGCTCAAATAATATACAACCTACTCTTTGCTGAGTTCATTGTCCTAGCCAATTATACATCTGATGGAATTGTCTTCAGTTGATATATGAAGTTTGAGCGGCTAATTCTTTTGTGGTGGCATATTAACAAGCAGACTGGTCAAGTATTCTTTAATGCGATCAAATGCCTCCTAGTAATGACTTTCCCATCTAAATGCCTTTTCATTCTTCAACTTTAATAAGGTTAAAAAGGTTAGATATTCCTAGGTAAGTCAGAGATATTTCTTTTACGAAAGTTGATCTTCCTTATAAGTCTTTGCAACTCTTTCTTGTTTTAGAGATTTTTGGCTTCCTTGATTGCTCGAGCCTTATATTTGTCAACTTCAACGCCCCCCCAATAGACCACCAAGAAACCCAAGAAATAAAGATCTTCAAAAAAATTGACCAACCAATGAAATCAACCAATCAAATCCAACTTGTTCAAATCAATTATTCTAGTGTGATTGGATTTTAGATCAATTATTTTAGTGAAATTAGATTAGTTCGATTTTGATTTTTAAAAACTGACTATTGGTTAGACTCAATTTAGTTCCTGGTGTAAAAATCCAATGAAACTGAAACGAGCCAATTAAATTACAATATATTTTTTAAGGCATAAAATATGATAAATATTTATAATTAAACTCATCTCAGGCTGAGACCTAAGGCAACCACATTCCTTTATTTTCCTTTCTTTCTTTTAGATTCAGTTTGATGCTCTGTTGCAGCTTAGGAATTCCTTTACTTTACTTTCCTTTCTTTGTTTAAGACCAATACTCACCTCATTCACCATCATTGGAAAACTCACCCCACCCATCATTAGAGAACTCAAATTTTTTTCTTGCTTCATTTTGACGATCTTCTTATTCTCCTCAATCTTCCAAGCTCTTGTTTTTCTACTTCTTTCCTCAAGTGTCACCTTAGGCATTCTTCATTTTTTTTTCTATTTTTTTAGTATTTATGTACGGGATATTGTTTTGTTTGTAATTCCTTGTTTTGGTTTGGGTTTTTGGCTTTGATTTTGGTTTTCTAAGGTTTTGTTTCATGTTTATAGATGTATTTTCTTAGTATTTTTTTTTGTAAATTTATTTATGTGTTTTTGTTTTTGAGGTTTGGCAGAGGGGTGTTTTTGTTGTTAAATTTTAATTGCTTAGTTTTTTATGTTCGTACAAAAGAGAAGAGAAAAATTAGGCCAATGTGTTTATCACAACGGTACATATACTATATAGTAGCAGCGCCTTCGTATATTTTTCCCACAAATATATACACACTTTGAAAATTTAGATTAGATTCCAATTTGGCTTTGCAAAACAAGAACTGCTTATTGATGGCTCTATTGCTACCATGCTTACTGAGTCATATTTACGTTTGAAATTTGAACAATTATAAAACTACAAGACTATTATAAGTAGTACATTGCACTAGTTCACTTTTTCTTAACTTTGTTTAGTTTAATTGTAGCTCAAACTGATTGGATTTCAATGTCAATCTCAAACCCTAATTTTAGTTGTCCAGGGTTAATACTACTCATTTTGTACATTTTCTTTGCAATTTCTCACCTCTCAAGTGGTATATGCTTAGGGACAATTTTTTATGATATTTGGATTGCTTGAGAAATATGTTTGCCTAAGTGTATTGCTTGAATATAAAATTTTATTTGGACATAATATGAAAAAGAAAAAGAAATTTATGCTCGATCTAAAGTTCTTCTTTCACATGTTGTAAAAATATGCAAAATGGTTAGTTTTATTTATTGGAACAAAAGAGAAGAGAAAAAGTAGGGCAATATGTTTATCATAGTGGTAGATACTAGAAAGTAGCAGCGCCTTCATATATTTTTCCTAGATTTTTTTTTATGGACATGATTTGCATGTTGGCATTTTTATCCAATCCATATTTAGTATTCTATATCAAATGGTATTCAGGATTCTGAGTTTTTGATATTTATGCTGCTCCATCTAATATAATACTTTTGAGCTTGAAGATTATGTATGTTCTTATAAATTATTTGTTTTAGTCTAAAACATTATTATGCTATTTATATAGGGTGAACAATTTACCAATCCCAAAAGTTTAATACTTCAATACGACTTCCACACCCATAGCTTCTTAGGTAAGTTTTCATTTTTCATAAAACAAATTATGGTTGACATTCGTTGAACCATTTATTGATTATTTATGTTTTCAATTACAAATTTTTACTATTAACAAGTATTGTCTTCTGCTTATATGTATGACTAATGGATTCTAATAGTGTTAAGGAAAAGAACATTACACCATCCTCATAACCGAATGAGTTATCATAGCCCCCAAAAAGAGAAAACAATTGCTAGCATGGCTCTTCTACTGCTAATGATGCCAAAGACATGCCGGAGTCTTAAGGCTTAACTATAACTAATTGCCAAAAATCTACAAGGCCTTACTCGATGGTCTGGGATCATTTTAAAAAAAATGTGGATCTTAATAATAATGAAAGAGTTGTTTGCAATTATTTAAAAAATTATTATCACGTGTAAAAGAAGTGGTACATTGAATCTTTTGACTCAATTTTTTACCCAATGTGCCCAATATCCAAATAGGCTAGACAATAGGAAAAAATAAATAAAAAAATTCCTACATAAAAGTTGTGCCTTGGCTGTCTTGTTGCCCACACTTTTAGTTTGGAATGAAGTAGGGTTGCACTTGCAAGATTGTTGATTGAAAGTAAATTATATTTGAATCAATTTTGGGATTATGAAAAAAATCAAATTTTAGGTTTCGAAATCGAGCCTATGTTTTAAACCCAAAGCCTAGCTTGATAGCACTAGGGTTGAGCGCCAAACCTTAAGATTTAAAATATTGGTCTGGCCCGGCCTGACCTGAATTCTCTCTCCAGCTTAAACCCATCCGAATTTGAATTTTTGGGCTTGGGTCAGGCTTGTTGATAAGGTTAAAAATTGCATCATTTATGCTATTTTTTGTGTTATTATTTGCTAGGTTGTGTTTATTTCAATAAGAAATTCATTAATTTCTATTGTTTTCCCTTTTGTAGGTGAAAAAATGAATTTTTGCAAAAGTGAAAAATAAGTTAGAGGGTTGAAACTTATTGATTTTTTTGCATTTTAGGGTGCAACTTTCCATATTTAAAACTTTCCATATATAGATTCTCAAAATCCATCAAAAGTGAAGATTCAAGCAAGTCTAAAGGTAGAAATGTATTTTGCACATCAAAGTTAGTCAACCCAAGCCATTTCATGCAAAGTCATCAAATGCCACATCAACCAAAATCCAAATAAGAAAGTGGTGCACCACGTCATCAATGCACATGTGATAAACCCTCAAAGTTACCATAGATGGCCATGTCAAGCTAAATATGGAAATAAGTGAAGAACAATAACTTCCATGCACCATACATAAAGAAATTCGACTAGGGCATGAACCAAGATTCAAAGAAGGTTACATAGATCTTGCTTGCTTATCAAGTCAATCCATTGATGTATGAAGGTTTCCTAATTTAACCACCTTTGCATCAATGATAAAATTGAAGCCTAATTTTCCCATTCTTCTCCTTTAAAATTTGTCCAAGTAAGGAAAATATCCAAGAAAATTTCAAGCTTACACTCAAGCCTATTGCTTTCTCATTTGTCCCAACCCTATTTTCCATATTTGATTGAAGCTCTAGACCCCTATAACAAGACCCCATGGCCGGCCACCCTACATATGATGCATTCCTTGGCTTTTCTCAAAGCCTTGGAGATGACACTCTTTCCCTATTCTCCTTCTCTTGGTAGATCCTCTCCCTTTCAAATTCCCTTTGATTTTTGGTTTTTTTTTTTCTCCACAAATCACAAAACACCATAGCTGCCTTTAACCCTAACTCCATCACTATTGTCGTCCCCTCCTAGGAAGACTTTTCCTTGTGTTTTCATCACCATCTCCATCATTTTAGCCTCTATATATCCATTTACACAAACGATAGCCATTATTCCTTCTAATCTCATCCTCCATCAACGATTAGACAAGCATTCAACATCCTAAGCACAAGGATATATTTTTTTCTTTCTATTTGTTTTTTGTTCTACAAGTATTAGAGTAAATTGTTGGATTGATATTTGAATAAAATTCTTGGTTTTTATTGATTCAAAATATCTCAATCTCTTGTTCCACATAATTTTCTTGTTATTGTGTTGGCAAACTCTCTAGTGTTGCTAAGCGTAAGAATACCTTTTTTTAATTTCCTTGCAATTTAATGTTTATGTCTTTTAGTTTATTGTCATTTAATTTTTTGCATTTTTAATTCTACTTTACTTTAATAAATTTAATTTTCTTGCAACTTAGATTGAAGTTCCTTAATTTTATGCACTTTATTTTTATTATAATTGTTCTTTTCAATTCACAATTCATTTTTGATAGCTGTAATACCATAATTGGACCTAAGTTCACTAGTAATTAAGACTTAATCCCTGTGGATTTGACATTCTGACATTGCTCAAAACAATATCCACTTTATTACTTGATACAATGTGCATATTTGTGAATTTTATGGGGTGATATCTCTTGCACACACAATCACTTGGCATCCCCAATTCACATCCTTAATTAAAACCCAGATTCATAGCCACCTTTCATACCACAACCATTAGGGATTGCATGCATCTTTATTTCGATGAAAAGAAAAAAAGTTGAAAACTAATTTTGCTATTGAGTTAGTCTTACCACTAATACATGGACTTTTGGACAAAACTTGTGTTGTATAGTGCTTGCTAGTCATTTTGTAAATGGTATTGGTAATTCAAAAGATAATTCATAATTGTTTCTAAGTTCCAAACCATAAAGGTAAAACAATTGGTAAATCTATTGGGAAATGTTTGTTGGATAGAGTAATGGTAGAGCTATCTCTATGACAGTTGATAATGCAAGTTCCAGTGATGGAATTGTTGCATATTTGAATAAAAAAGTAATATATATATAAGGAGGGACAATCTTGAATGGTGATTGCATGCATATTAAGTGTTGTGCACATATTTTGGATTTTATTATCTTAGATGGATAAAAATATTATCATAAACCTATCAATAGGATTTGAAATGCAATGATATTTGTAAGAGGATCCCCTGCTAGGACCCAAACATTTAGAGCTGGTGTAGAGAAAGAAAAAAATTCCCACTTAGAAACTTGTCTTTCTTCATGTTTAAATAGGTGGAACTCGACTTATTTGATGTTAGAAGCTGCTAAAAATTTTGAAAAAACATTTAAGCTTTTAGAGGATAAGGATGTTAGTTATAATAGGGAGTTATGTGGTGAAAGTAGTGGTGCTCTTGAAAGTGAAGATTGAGATAATACTTATGTGGTCCTTAAGTTTTTCAAACTTTTTTATAGTGCAACCATGATGTTTTCTCTGGATATATTGTGAGGTCGTGACAAGATAAAGACCAATGAGATAGTCAAAAGATTTTCAAATATTTTTGAATTGCATGCATCTGAATCTGTATTTAGGATGGAGATCGCATCATTGATCAATTTAGAAGGTCATTATCTTCAAAGAAAATGCAAGCACTTATTTTCACTCATAATTGGATCCGATCCTCCCCAATTATTGATCTAAATGAAGGTGCAAAAGAAGTTAAAGAATGTGCCGTAAGTAACTATAATATTTTTTTCCTTTTTTCAACGATAAACTATCTTAATTGTTAGATTTATTAATATATTGATTTATTTTTATGTTTTAGATATTCTAAAAGAAGTTGAAGATATCACCCTTGATTGATTCAAGAAGCATAGTGCTTTGTTTGAAGAAGAAAAGTATACTTCGTAAATTAATGAAATTGTTTAAATTTTTATTTTCGTTTTTGTTCAGTTTTACATTATTTGTTCTATTTCACTTCGAATTGGATTATTGTACTTGCTTAGTGATGAGTGGATTGTATATATATAATTTGGTTTTTATTTGCTTAGAATTTAGTTTTCTCTCGAGGTTTTTTGGTTTATTTATTTGTGTTTTGGATTTATTTTGTAGTTTTAAAGTATCAAGTTAAGAGAAATCGTTTAGCATTGAAGTAAGTGAAGAAGGATGAGAGCGCCTAGGCACTACGCCTAGTCACTGGAAGGGTGTCATGGCAGTACAAATTCTAGAGACCTATGTATTTTAAGCATTGGACTTAATCGCTGAATGCATGTTTACATAGAAATTTCATAGTACAAAGCACCTATATGCAAGGCAATGCCTAGGTGCTGCGACATTAAACTACTGGAGTTCAGAGCTCGTAGGCCTCTCATAGGCCCAAGGCCTCGGTGCTACATGAATATTTTTCTTGAGTAGATTTCCAGTACTCAAAGTGCCTAGGCTCATAGCGTTGCAAATCTTATGCTTTTAGGGTACTATGTCCAAATTTTACCCCTAACATGAGAAAATTATAAATATAACCTGATTTTAGATTTATAGGAGGATTATTAGACAAAAAAAGATAAGAAGATGAGGAGAAATCGAATTTGGAAAGCCACATGAGAATTAAGCATCAAGGATTCAAGCTTCGATTATTGTTTATTTCCTCTTTTCTATTCATCATGTCTACTTTCATTGTTAGAATTTCTTTTACTTTCTTTATAAACTAAACTTTATCTCTCTGGCTACAATGTAGCCTAACTATGGGTATTGAATATTTCTTCCAATTTAGTTGATAAACTATTTTCTTTAGTTGAGTAGTCTATACTACTATTAATGCTTCTAATTTATTAGTGTCATTAATTAGATGATTACTTATTCATAATGAAATCGAGAGGAGATTTGCTTGTCTAGTTCACTGTGTTGAGTAGCATAGATTGCATGTGAGATAGGAATCTATTTGAATTGTTTTGTATAGTCATAAAAAAGAACCACAAAACTTAAAGAATTGCTGAATGTTCTCTTCTTTCTATAAGTCTAGGACGTTAGCATTTAAGGATGTTTTCATTAGACCTCGAGAGAGTAGTGAATAATATAGGAAATCTTTACTATCAACTAGGAGAATAAATTTAGATTAATGAGACTAAAATTCAATATTGGTTAGTTATGGTGAAATGGGAAACCCTAGGCTTTTACTTAATTGAATTTCATATTGTTTGATTTTTTAAATTTTACTTTAAGCTTTACTTATTGTTATTCTTATTTATTTGGGTTAATTCCAATTGGACCCCTTGAGATTTGGCTTAGTTACAACACGTCCCTTGTAGATTGAAAAATTGCAAAGACCATCTTGCCTTACTAGCTTTCCATTAAAGTTAAATTGTGAAGGGAATTTTAGTACTTTAATATTTTTTAACACCTTGAAAATCTAGTGAGATTGTTGCATATGTCCACGGGTGCAATAGTCCAATTATACAATGACACGTGTAAAAAAGTGACACGTTTATGTATACATGGACACAATTTTTTTTTTGTTCTTCCAACATGTTTCTCTATTGTTTTTTTTTTTGTTTTTTGTTTTTTTTGTTTTTTCTGTTCAACTCCATTGCTGCTGCTTGAATTATGCAACTTCATATTCATTTGACCTCCATTTTTTTCACTTGCTATAATTTTGAAAAGCCGTTTTATTTTTTGCAATATAATACAGGTCTAGAAAAAAAAATGGAATGAGGATTTGAGTTTTTAGTTTGGAAATTATATGGACTTAAGTCCTAAGACATGCAAACCTAATAAGCCCTTGTCCAGTTGTTGCTAAAGCATGCAATAATTTTATTCCCATGTATTTTATTGCCCTCCTATATTATATTCCTTATTCTAAAGCTAATATAATATTAGATCTATTCACTTTTTCATGAAAAACATTGAACATCAACCATGAACATAAATTAACTAATCATGTATTAAAAACCAAATATTCATAATAGAGCTACATCGTAATCGTTAAATAAATTTAGCTACTCATATACATCATTGATAAGCATAAAAAGTTAATATTTTTATGCCATATTTTATATTGGATTTTAGCTAGTTTAGAATTAATTATTAATTTAAAGTATTGAAATATTGTATTTTTCTATTTTCAGTGAAAGAAAGGCAAGAACTGGAACTACTGTATTTCTACGCAATCTTTACTGAGAAAATCATATCTGGAGGTACACTTTGAGGTTTTGTGCAATTCCAATTTCAAATGATTCCTGATTCACTAGGATTCAATTCTATGAAGTTTAATTGCAATTGAATTGGCCAATCAGTAACAGTTCAATTTACAAGATCAATATTTTCAACAGTTGCGGTAGACTTACACTCTCTTGGAGAAATTGGAATTTAAATATCTTCCTGATGTCCAAATTGTGAAATAAAGATATTCCTAGAAATCTAAGACATATACCTAACGTTTGGAACTAGAATAAGTGGATTATGAGTTCATTTGGTCATCAAAAGCGTTCTTGGAATATGCTGATGGACACTGAAGATATAAAAGGAATGTGCTTTTGCTTACTAGAATGATACCTATGCATAGACTGCCACATCATCACACTCCAGCCAGGTGTACAATTAGTGCCACATCATATGCCACCTGGGAGACCAAATTATTCTAATTGTATTAATTGGAATAATAATTAGGAAAAAGAATTAGAATTAGAGTTGAATTGGATTCCTAAGGGGATATGGAATGTTTCCTTATTTTAGTTTGAATGTGAGACACCAATGACAATATCAACCTTAGAGGGCCGGCCATATTGAGGAAATATAGGGGTTGTGATTATAAATATATATTATCTCCTATTTAATTGGAATAATATCTAGGGTGATAAAATGACTCTAAGGTTTTTCCTAGGTTAAACCTCTCCTATAAATACCATGCACCTTGAGCATAGTATATACTATTCACCACTACACACCATTCAGCCCTTACGGCTATAGTTCTCCATAGCCCTCACAGCTGTAGTTCTTTTCTTCTTTCTCATGACAACAAAGTTAGGTTCTAGGTTTTAATACAGTTTTTCAAGGGTTTTTACATAGAGATATTCGGCTACACCAAGTTGAGATCAAGGGAGAAATTCAGCGAGCTTGTGGAAGACTTCAACGTTGAATCTTGAGGCATAGTTTGGAGAAGCAAAGAGGAGAAGGACTGGAGATCAAATTCAGCAGCCATCAACCTCTGGATTTGTTTCTTTGCTCTTAATTTTCTTCGTTATTTCATCTATGTTTCCTCTCAAATATTTGATGGATATTTTTGAGAACATGTATAACTAACTCTCTATAAGAATTATGATATAGCCCTATTATGACTATTTAGTTTTTAATGCATATTTAAGTTTGTTTCATATTTATGGTTAATATTTCATTGTAGTTCTTAATTCGTCCATGAAAAAGTGGATAGAGTTAGTATTATATTTGCTTAGAAATAAGGGGTATAATATAGATGGGCAATGAAATACATGTTTATAGAAATATTGCATGCTTTAGTGACATCTTTGACAAAAGATTATTGGGTTTGCATGTCTTAGAGCTTAAATTTTGATATTTAAATTAGAGATAATTAAATACCTTGTGCTTACTAGATTAGAATTCATTAAGGAATCAACTTCTAGTCACTTGTGGTCAAAGGGGGTTACCTATGAATCGATCATGCACTAGGACTAAATAGGAGTAATAGTGGGGAAGTCATAATCCTTGTTTTATCAAATCTTGAATTTATTGCTGGCTGCCTTGTTTCATTTTTAATATTGCTTTTCATTTAATGAATTCTTTGCTAATGCAACAAACAACCAACAAACAATTCTCCTTCTACTTTTATTAGTTTAATTAACAATTGATTTATAATTAAAATTGGAGATATTATTCCTTGTGCAATTGATATTGGAAATCTCTAAGAATACCACTTTATTACTTGTTGATTCGTGCACTTATGAGTTATCAATTTACACCACAACAAGTTTTTGGTGCCGTTTCTAGGGAATAATTATTTGTAATTTTGATTTAAATTTATTGTTGATTAAATTNGCACTCGACTTCCGCTACTACTTCTACTTATGTATTAGACCCTGTTCCTTTTATTCTGTTCATTGTTGGATTTGTATCATTTATATTTTGTTTATCTCACTTGTGATTCTGTCATTCCTACCTTCTCCCTAAACTGTTATGTTATTTATTTCAGCACAACTACTTATTTGTTGCAATGCATATCTTATCATTTTTTAGTCCTATTTATGGTTTTATTGTTTACTAAACCCCTTTTTGGAGGAGGATTATGTCGGCTGCCCCGAAGGGTTCTGGTGGAATCTCCCTCAGGCGGGGCCTCTCCGGTTATTCTGGAGGAATTTCCGGGGCGGGTCCTGTCATTATTTGTGTGTTTAGGGTTTTTAGTTTTCGGTTTTGAAAAAAAAAATATATATTTTGTTTACTGTTTTTATTTGTTTCGGTTTTTAGGTTTAAGTTTCTGAATTTGAGTTTTGTTTAGTTTGCTTTTTGATTAATCTTTGATTTTGATATAAAAAAAAAATAAAAGTTTCCAAAAATTAAAAAAAAAAGATAACTGCACTTTTATTTATGTTTTTAGTTTGTTTTGCTTGCTGTATTTGATTTTATTTTGCTTTAATTTTGTGTTTGCTTTGATTTTAATTTGGTTTGCATTTAGTTTAAATTCTTTTGAGTTAATTTAGTTTGTTTAATTTAATTTTTAGTCTTAATTATAATTTAATTTTCTGTTTTGTTATTTGTTTTTCAGTTTTATGTGTATATTTTATTTTATGAGTTCACATTCTGAATCTGAATTTTCTGAAAGAGCCTTGAGGAGGTTAAGGAGAGACTGAGTTAGAGAAATAGTGTTTAGAAATACCGAAAGAGAAAACAATATGGAAAACCAAAGTAACCTCGTAATTTTTGAAGTGCCTATTAATCAAGGTTATAGGCCCATTATGGATTATGCTGAACCTAAAAGAGTTTAGGATATGTCATGTATTAGGAGACCACCTATTGATGCACCTAGCTTTGAGGTCAAACCTTTTACTAAGTCTATGCTTAACAACTATCAATTTGGAAGGTTACCAAGTGAGGACCCTAACCAATATATATCGAATTTCTGAGATGTATGTGACTTAGTAAAATATAATGGGATTACTGAAGACGCTGTTAAACTTAGGTTGTTTCGTTTTACCTTACAGGATAGAACCAAAAGTTGGTTACATCCTTTACCTCCTAGAAGTATCATCACTTGGGATGATTTAGCATTTAAATTTATAAATAAAATTTTCCCATCTATTAAAACCGCTAAGCTTAGAAATGAGATAAACACTTTTCACCAATTAGATGGAGAGTTTTTGTATGAAACTTGGGAGAGGTTAAAAGAATTACTTAGGAAGTGTCCACATCATGGGATGCCCATTTGGAGTCAAGTCCAAACATTTTTATAATGGATTGAATTTTATAACAAGAAATAATATGGATGTTGTTGCAGGTGGTCCTATGCTAAATAAGTCTCAAGAGGATGCATACAACCTATTGGAAGAGATGACAATCAACAACTCACAATGGACAAGTGAAAGGAGCCAAAACCTTAAGAAGACCATGGCTGTCCATGAAAAGGATAAGATAGACAAATTGAGTTGTCAAATTGCAATGCTTACAAAGCAACTTGAAACCTTGGGTTCCAACAATTTAAATAATATTTTCAATATTTCTAATTTTAATTGTTGTGAATATTGTGGGAATAATCATGAAAGTATTAATTGTCAAATAGGAAATCCTATTGAATTTAATGATGTTAATTTTGTTGAGTATTTCCGATAAGGCAATAATAATAACAACCTTTTCTCCAACACTTACAATCTAGGATTGAGGAACAATATAAATTTTTTGTGGAAAGACAATTCAAACTCCGAAGGAGCACAACAAAGAGGAATCTATCAACTTTCATCTCAACAAATCAACAATTTCAGTGCTCAAATTTTCAGAAAAATGCTCAACCTCAAACTCAATCTCATAATTCTTCTCCTATTACTATGTCTTTTCTTGAGCAATCTATGATAAAAATGAATGAAAATTCTTATGCTTTCATGCAGGAAACGAAGACAGAAATTGAAGGTTTAAAGAATCAAGTGGAGCAACTACCTCAAGCTCAGTTTCTAATCCGCAAGAGAAACAAAGTGATCTAGAAATATTAGTAGGTCAACTAGAGACAAAGAAAGAGTTTTCAAGCTTCATGGTCAAAATGGAGAACCAATTCAACAATCAAGCTGGTGCCATTAAAGGACTTGAAACTTAAATAAGCCAACTAGTAAACATGTTTCAAAGAACATAAGAAATCCTCCCAACCAATACTGGGAAATATCCAAGATGGTAAGCAACTAAATGATTCTTTTGATGTGCAGCTAGGGCATTTGAGAAAAGTGGAGGATATAGATCACAAAAAAGAGCCAAAAGCTATAGCTAAAAGGGAAAAGGGAAAAGGAAGCATAAAGTTTGAAATGTGAAGATGTATCTTTATCTTCCAAGGTTCAAGTTGAGGTACTGAAGCCTCACGTTTCTAAGTATATACCTCCTCATGCTAGAGGAGCCCCTGGAAGAGGAAAATAATCAAAAGATGAGTTGCAATCCGTGGAGGAGAAAAGGGAAAACAATTGGAAGTACAAGCAACTCCCACCACGACCATTCCCTAATAGGCTTAAACAGAAGAAACTGGACTTTCAATTTGGCAAATTTCTAGATGCTTTTAAGAAATAACATGTTAATATCCCTTTTGTAGATGTAGAAAATATACCAAATTATGCTAGGTTTTTAAAGGAAATTATGAAAAAGAAAATTAAATTAGGAGGTCATGAGATGGTAGTTTTGAATGACAAGTGTAGTGCCAAATTACAGCACAAGCTACCTCCAAAGTTAAAAGATCTAGGGGGTTTCTCTATTCCTTGTCATATTGCCATAAATTTAATGTCTTATTCTTGTTTCAAGAAGCTTGGACTTGCAAAGGTAAAGTCCACCTCAATTTCTTTACAAATGGCGGACCGTACCATCAAGAAGCCAAGGGGAGTACTTGAAGATGTAATTTTCAAAGTTGATAAGTTTTACTTCCCCATGAACTTTGTGGTATTAGATATGGATGAGGATGATGATGTACCTTTGATTTTTGGTAGACCTTTCTTAGCTACTAGTCGTGCTTTAATAGATGTACAAGAAGGTAAGCTTACCTTTAAGGTTGGTAACGAGAAGGTCACCTATAATATTTACAAACCCACTCCTTATCCAAAAGATGGCAATGATATTGAGGCTTTGGAGTCAAGATTGTTAGAGAAAAGCGACAAAAAGAATGAAGGGTCTCATGGATCATCATTTATTAAGAGTTGCTTTGGAGGTGGAAGCAACCAACAAATGGATCCCGGATGAAAGTCGAGCTAAAGACTTGAAACAAACGTTTTTTGGGAGGCAACCCAAAGTTTAAAACTTTATAATTTTAATTTTAATTTCATTTTAGTTGTTTTGTTTTGTGTTTTTAGGTGTCAAAGAAGAAAAAAATCAAAGGAGAGGCATAGAAGGTGTAATCGGCAAAAGGGAGCTTTATAAGCTTAGAATTTGCATTTCATCAAATGGGGAAGCTTTTTTTACCTTTACTCTTTATTATGTTTATTTTCTTTGTTTTTAATCATAGAGGACTATGTTCATGTTAATTTGGGGGTGGTTCTCTTTGTTTGAAGTTTTCTTCTTTAGTTTTTAGTNAAGCTTTTTTTACCTTTACTCTTTATTATGTTTATTTTCTTTGTTTTTAATCATAGAGGACTATGTTCACGTTAATTTGGGGGTGGTTCTCTTTGTTTGAAGTTTTCTTCCTTAGTTTTTAGTTTTTAGGTTAGTTTTTTTTGTAAACTCTTAACATTGTTTGCTGAATTTTTTTTTGTTGTAGGTGTTTTTAATTATTTTGATGAGCGTATGATAAAAATATGATTGTGAATAAATTGATTCTTAGGTAGTGGAATTGTTTTTGTGTATTCTCTAATGCCTAAAGTTAAATTCACATGTTATTACTTTCAAAACAATTTTGAGCACTTTACTAAATATGCATGATTTTGATTGTATGTTGGAAAACATTTGGATTAATTTAGAGTGATTATTTTTTTTGAACTCTATAGCTTGCATAATTATTGCTTGAGGCAAAATCCTAGAGAGATGCATTACTTTGAATATGATTTAGGCCACTTTTGTTTTGAGTTTGAGCCTTTCTAGCCTACCTTTGAAATCTAAACCGTTAGTACCATGTTTGAGCCATTTTTAGGTATTTTGGTTGGCTATCATTAAATGTGGTTTAAAGAACAAAAAGGTTAAAGAGAGCATATTCAAAGTACTAACGGATAAATATTTCAAAGGTAGGCTAGAAAGCTCAATAAGCTCTATTTCTAGTATAATTGATTGCATATTAGAACCTTTTTGTTCTTTAAACCACATGGCCTTACCTTCTTGAGCTTAAATATATTTTTCCTACCTTTTACACATTTATTAAAGAGAGCTTATGTTAAAATTGATATATGCTTATAAATTTGTATTTGGTGGAGTAAAGTAGAAAATAATTTGGGGGTGGTTGATGATGGTGAAATTTGGTTATTATATATCTTTGATGTTGAAAAAGAAGTTTGAGCAAAGTATGAAAAAGAACAATTCGGGGGTTAGAAGGAAGAAGAAAAAAATAAAAAATAAAAAGTTGAAAAGAAAAAGAAAAGTGAAAAAAAGAGATGTTGAAAAGAGAAAAAAAAAAGTGTTGTGAAAAAGAAAATAAAAGTTTTGTGAAGTTTGAAGGAAGGGAAAAAGAAAAGTGTTTTCGAAAGGAGAAAACAAAAAGTTTTATAAGCATATTATTCATAAGTTTTCTTTGTTTGAATTTTATTTTCCTATCATTTTCTTTCTTCTAACCTATTACCCTTTAGCCTTTACATTACAATCTTATAAAGTCCTAATGATCTACATTAGTGGAGAGAAATTAATTATGTAAAGCATATGGTGGTTCATATCGTTATTTTCAATCTCTATTTAATGTGGATTTATTCAAATGCATGACATTGAATATATTATTTGATTTTCACACACACTTGAAAGTAATGATAATGTGGAATAAAAGATAAGGTGTTGAGACGCATGATTACTTGGAAATTAATTTTGAATTAATATGATTGTGCAATCTTTGAGGCAACCTCATCAAGGCATTTGGGTATCTAGGAGTTGTGTTTTTAGTTCTTTCTTTGCTAGGGACTAGCAAAGTTCAATTTGGGGGGTAGTTGATAGGCATAAAAAGTTAATGTTTTTATGCCATATTTTATATTGGATTTTAGTTAGTTTAGAGTTAATTGTTAATGAAAAGTACAGAAATATGGTATTTTTATCTTTTCAGTGAAAGAAAGACAAAAGCTGGAATTACTGTATTTCTGCGCAATCTTTACTGAAAAAATTATATATGGAGCTATACTTTGAAGTTTTCTACTATTATAATTTTAAATGATTCCTAATCTGCTAGGCTTAAATTTTGTGAAATTTCATTGCAATTGGATGGGCCAATTAGTACTAGTTTGATTTACAAGATCAATATTTTCAACAGTTGCGGCAAACATACACTCTCTTGGAGAAATTGGAATTTGACTGTCTTCCTGACGTCCAAATTGCTCAATCAAGATATGCCTGGAAAGCTAAGACATAAACCTAATGTTTTCAATCAGAATCAATGGATTCAGAGTTAATTTAGTCATCAAAAGTGTTATTGGAATATTCTAATGGACACCAAAGATATAAAATGAAAGTGTTTTTGCTTACTAGGATGATACCTATGCATGGACTGCCACATCATCACACTCCAGCCAGGTGTACAATTACTGCCACATCATATGCCACCTGGGAGGTCACATTATTCTAATTATATTAATTGGAATAATAATTAGGAAAAGGAATTAGAATTAGAGTTAAATTGGATTCTTAAAGGGATATGAAATGTTTACTTATCTTAGTGTGAATGTGAGACACCAATGACATTATCAACCTTAGAAAGCCGGCCATATTGAGGAAATATATGGGTTGTGATTATGAATATATTTTATCTCCTATTTAATTGGAATAATATCTAGGGTGATAGAATGACTCTAGGATTTTTCCTAGGTGAAACCTCTCCTATAAATATCATGCACTTTGAGCATATTATATACAATTCACCACCACACACCATTCATCCTTCACGGCTACAATTCTCCACATCCCTCAAGGCTGTAGTTCTTTTCTTCTTTCTCATGGCAACAAAGTTAGGTTCTAGGTTTTAATACAGTTTTTCAAGGGTTTCTACATAGAGATATTCAGCTACACCGAGTTGAGATCGAGGGAGAAATTTGGCCAGCATGTGGAAGAATTCAACCTTGCAACTTGAGGCATAGTTTGGAGATGCAAAGAGGAGAAGGACTGGAGATCAAATTCAGCAGCCATTAACCTTTGGATTTGTTTTTTTACTCTTAATTTTCTTTGTTATTTAATCTATGTTTTCTCTCAAATATTTGATGGATATTTTTGAGAACTTGTGTAACTAACTCTCTATAAGAATTATGATGTAGCCCTATTATGAGTATTTACTTTTTAATGCATATTTAAGTTTGATTATTGTTCATGGTTAATATTTCATTGTAGTTCTTAGTACTTCCATGAAAAGGTGGATAGATGTAGTATTATATTGGCTTAAAAATAAGGGGTATAATATGGATGGGCAATGAAATACAAGTTTATAGAAATATTGCATGCTTTAGCGACAACTTTGACAAAAGCTTATTGGGTTTGCATGTCTTAGGGCTTAAATTTTGGTATTTTGATTAGAGGTAATTAAATACCTTGGGTTTGCTAGATTAGAATGCATTGAGAAATCAACTTCTAGTCACTTGTGGTCAAAAGGGTGTTAACCTATGAATCTATCATGCATTAGGGCTAAACATGAGTAATAGTGGTGAAGTCATAATCCTTGTTTCATAAAATCTTGAATTTATTGCTTGCTGCCTTGTTTCATCTTTAATATTGCTTTTCATTTAATTAATGCTTTGCTACTCAAACAAACAACCAACAAACAATTCTCCTTTTACTTTTATTAGTTTAATTAACAATTGATTTATAATTAAAATTGGAGAGATTATTCCTTGTGGGATCGATATCGGAATTCTTTAAGAATACCACTTTATTACTTGTTGATTCGTGCACTTGCGAGTTATCAATTTACACCACAACAATCATAATAGCCATCACAAAATAAAAGGAAAAAAGTATAAGAAAAACAAAAGATAAAAGAAGAAAAGGTAAATCTTTGGCTTGGTCAAATTTCCCTCTTGATCCTCCTTGAATTGCTATTCAAAGTATGCCTCCAAAGAATGGTTGAACTTCAAACAAGACTGGCTGAAATTCCCCATTTCTCCTCTCCTTGGTGGAGCCAAAATCCCTTTCTCTCTAAGCTCTTTGTACTTGTGTTGAATGAAGCATTTAATGGTGTAGAATGTGTTGAAAGTGTAGGGTATTTATAGGAATAGAATGTCGGAAAAATAATTGCAAGGCAAAGAGAAAATCTATAATGTTATCCTTACCCCACTTCTAATCCTACAAGGTCATAGGGAATTATTTATTAAAAATAATGTTAAAAAACAATATTTTTCCTATTATTTCTCTAGTTGGACAGCTATGTAGAGTTGTAAGGGTAAATTGTGCCCTCAATATGATATCACACCCCCAAATAGATTCGGAAAGGGATCTATATATCCTAACCATAGCACTCTCATTTCCTTAGCTATTTTCTCTCTCTAATTAATATTGAAATATTCTAAACTTTCCAAGTGGCATGTGATGTGTCAATAATGATACACCTGGCTGAAAAGTGATGATGCGGCAATCCTAGTCATCCATGCTTTGGTGGCATCCTAGTTGGCAAAGGGACTTTCTTTTTATATATTCTATGTTCGTTAGGCAGATTCCAAACGTATTTTGGATGAACAATTGAACTTTGAATTCACTGATTCCATTTGAAAAATTTCCTTCTATGTCTTATCGTTCCAAGCATATCTTGATCGCACAAATACGAGGCCGAGAAGGCACTCAAATTTCAGTTGTCCCATGGAAGTGAAGTTGCAACTGTTAAAATGTACAACTGAAACATCAAATTTGGACTGATTGCCTAATCCAATTTTATTGAAATTTTACATAATTAATCCTTGATGAGCTAGGAATCATTAGCAACTATAATTGCACTAAACCTTAATTTGTAGCTTTAGATATGATTAATTCAGTACAAATTGCACATAAAATATAGCAATTTTCAGCTTTTGTTCTTATTTCTCTAAATATAGAAAATTACAACAAATCAGTATTTTTTAACGACAATTAGCTCAAAAATAGCAAAAATCCAATATGAATATGGCATAAGAACAATAACTTTTTATGCCTATCAACTACTCCTAAATTTATGTTTACTAGTCCCTAGCAAAGAAAGAAAGAACTAGAAAAATATTTCCTAGAAACACACTTACGTACTTTGATGGGGTCCATCAAAGATTGCATAACTATATCAATTCAAAAGTAATTTCCAAATAATCATGCAACTCAATATCCTATCTTCTATTTATCATAATCATTACTTTCAAAGTGTTGTTTGAAGTCAAATAATATATTCAATGTCATGCAGTGAATAAATTTACATTAATTAGAGATTTTAAATAAGGTTATGAACCACCATATGCTTGACATAATTAATTGCTCTCGACTAATGTAGATCTATGTATTACCTTGAATCATTAGGACTTTATGAGCTTGTAATGTGAAGGTTAAAGAGTAATAGTGAGATGAAAGAAAATGATAGGAAAATAAAATTCAAAATTAGAAAACTTATCTCAAATATCAATGAATAAAATGCTTATAGATCTTTTATTTTCTTCTCACAAATACACAATTCTTCTTTCCTTCATTCAAACTTCACAAAACTTTATTCACAACTCTTTTTTTTTTTTCACTTTTTCTTTTTCATGTACTTTTTTTTTTCTTTCTTCTAACCCCCAAATTGTTCTTTTCATACCTTTTTCAAACTCCTTTTCAACATCAAAGATACATAATAGGCCGAATCCACCACCATAATTGCCAAGCCCAAATTATTTCCAACTTTTATCCACCAAATGCAAATTAATAATTATATATTGATATCAACTCAAAATAAGCTTTATAAATTTGTAAGGGGTAAGAAAAATATATTTTAAGCTTATATAGGGTAAGTCAATATGGTTTAAAGAACAAAGGTTCTAACATGCATTCTTTTATGTATCCTAAAATGGCTAAGACAATGTACTAATGAATACAAGTTTAGAAGATAGGCTAGAAAGACACAATCTCAAAAAAAAAAAAAAAAAACCTAAATCATATTCAAAGTAATGCATCTATAGGATTTCCCCTCAAGCAATAATTAAGCAAGTTCTAGATTTCAAAAATAATAACTCACTCTAATTTAATCCAAATCTTCTCCACAATACAATCTAAATCGTCCATATTTGACGAAGTGCTCAAAATGGTTTGAAAGTAACAACATGTTAATTTAACTTTAGGCATTAAACCATACACAAAAAAAATTCCACTACTTAAGAAAACACCTACAACTAAAAATTCAGTCAAAAACTTCAAAACACAAAAGTCAAATTAAAAAACTACTTTTAAAATGAAATAAAACTAAAACTAAAGAAGAAAACCCAATAACATAAAAACCCACCCCGAGATTGAGATGAACACAGTTCTCAATGTTAAAGAAAAAGAAACAAAGAAAACAACATGAAAGGGTAAGAAAACTCCCTCAAGTCCACGCTAGCTGATTATGTCTTCAAGATTATTCAAATCAGCCAACTTAAAATTGCTTCAAAACTAATTTGTTTCTTCAGTGTATACATCTTCTCACGATGACCTAAACACAATAAAACAAAAACATTGGACATACCTAATATACTAATAATTGCTTAAAAACTAAGAAAGAGAAATCACTAAATATTAAAGAGGGCAAAATAAATTAAAAGTGATGAAAAACTCCTTTAGAAACTTGATTGGGCCCGCAAGTTGATATAACTCATTCACAAGCTTTCAACTCACAATGTTATGCATCCATGCCATGTGACTCAGTACCACTAGTCATGTATCCATGCCCAATGATATTGGAAAATGCTATATATGAGATGAACCAACTCAAAATCAATTTTTAAGGTTAATTTCCATACCAATCTGATTCCACAACTTCTTATTAACCAATGCAATTTTCTTATTTCAATAACCTAAAAGCACAAAACAAAAGAATACAAAATTAAAATTAAACACTACTAAAAGTAAAATTAAAAACAAACTAAATGAAAGAAATTAAAAACTTGGGTTGCCTCCCAAGAGCTCTTGTTTTAAGTCTTTAGCTTAACGTCTTCCTTTAAATTCAACCAGAATAATATATAAAGATGATGTCATCTTCATAGTATTTTTCAAGCTTTGGATATGACAATTGTGCATTAGCTTGAAATCTTTGAAATCTTTTGACATTGAGAACTAAATGAGTATTTTCTTGAATGAAAAATGTGGATGTCACAATGGGTTGGGCTCCTGTAGGTATTATCATACTCAAATTGGCATTTTTTAATGTCCACTTGATTTCAATTCCTAGTTGGGGAATTGTATATGCATCTTTACCTCTTGTAAATTCATTTTTTGGCTTGAAAAGTTGAAAATTTGGCTCTTTAAATGGGCAACCTTCATGATGTGAGGCCATGATCTTATTCTCTTCAAATTTTGCTAACTATTGGCTAGTTTGATTACTTGATGTATCCTTTTGATGATCCTCAAGCCCTTCCTAATTTGATGGTTCTTGGTGAAATTCACCCCTTAAAGACTCTTTTTTATACTCCTGAAACTCTTTATCTTCATTAAATGGTTCTTGGAAATGTATCAAGTCCTTAACTTGCGCATGAGAGTTAATTTCCACATTGGTTGGCAAGTCTTCTTGAGTTCCTCAGGAAAATACTGCCTATAGNTTCAATTTTTGGCTTGAAAAGTTGAAAATTTGGCTCTTTAAATGGGCAACCTTCATGATGTGAGGCCATGATCTTATTCTCTTCAAATTTTGCTAACTATTGGCTAGTTTGATTACTTGATGTATCCTTTTGATGATCCTCAAGCCCTTCCTAATTTGATGGTTCTTGGTGCAATTCACCCCTTAAAGACTCTTTTTTATACTCCTCAAACTCTTTATCTTCATTAAATGGCTCTTGGAAATGTATCAAGTCCTTAACTTATGCATGAGAGTTAATTTCCACATTGGTTGGCAAGTCTTCTTGAGTTCCTCAAGAAAATACTGCCTATAGTTTCTCTATGTAAACCGCACAATTTTGCAGATTGCTTTTGACCCGATTTCTCAAAAGTAACTAGAAGTTGATTCCTCAATGTATTATAGTTTAGCATGCACAAGGTATTTAACTATTCCCAATGTAAACACCAAAATTTAAGCCCTAAGACATGTAAACCCAATAATCTTTTGTCAAGGTTGTCATTAAGGCATGCAATATTCATATTTCCATGTATTTCGTTGCCCTTTCATATTATATCCCTTATTCCTAAGACAATATAGTATTAGATCTATTCAACTTTTCTTGAAAGCATTGAGAACTACAATGAAATGTTAACCATGAATCATAAACTAAGTAATCATACATTAAAAGCTAAATTTTCATAACAGGGCTACATCATAATTCTTATAAAAATTTAGCTGCTCATTTTCTTAGAAATAGCCGCCAATAAATCAAAAGGAAACATATTAGGAATGACAAAAACAAAAAGAAAAGAGAAAGCAAATCTAGATCTTGTGGCTGGCCAAACCTCCTTGTTCTTCCTTTAATTGCTCTTCAAAAATATATCTCCAAGTGCAAGGTTGAATCCTCCCAAGGCTGGTCGAATTCGGTTCCACCTTCTTCCCTTGATGTTGCCGAATTCTCCCCTCTTTCTAAGCCCTTGAGACATGTGTTGAATGATGTAGAATAATGTGTTGTGTGGAATTGTATGGAATATAATTCTATAGGCTCTAAGGTGTAGGATAAGAATGCTTGTAAAGCAAATAGAAGCCCTAGAGTTTTAACCCTACCTTACTTTGAATTCTTCAAGATAATAGGAGGTTATTTAATAAAATAATGATAAAACACAATATATCCCTAATATTCTTCTCAATAGCTGGCCATATGGGGTTATAAAAGTAATTGATGCCCTCAAAATGATGTCACACTCCTAATTAGATTGGAAAAGTAATATCTCTTTAGTATTTCAATCTCTTTCCAAATCTAATTCTTTGTCCAATTAATACTCCGATTAATATTATTGGAATAATCTAGACTTTCCATATGACATGTAATGTGGCAATAATAAAACACCTAGCCAAAGAATGATGATAAGCAAATCCTAGTCATCCATGGCATATGACTTGGCAAAGACACTTTCCTTTTATATTTTCTATGTTCGTCAGGCAAAGACACCTAGCCAATGAATGACGATATGGCAATTCTAGATTCCAAACACAATTTGAATGAGAAAATGAACTTCAAATTCACTGATTTTACTTGCAATTGTTAGGTCTATGTCTTAGATTTCTAGGTATCTCTTGATAGAACATATTGAACACCGAAAAGGAATTCAAATGTCAATTTTCCCACAGGAGTGTAAGTATTTCATAACTACTAAAAATGTCTATCTTCAAAATCACACTGATACTGATTGGTTGATCCAATTGCCATCAAAATTTCATAGCATTGATCCATGATGAGTTAGAAATAATTAGCAACTTGAATTGCAAATCAATTACATGTGTAGCTCCAAATATGATTTATTCAGTAATGATTGCGTAGAAAATACAGCAAATTTCAGCTTTTGTTCTTTTTTCTCAAAAATTAGAAAAATACATCGCATTAGCATTTTTTTAATAAAATTAACCCAAAATTACCAAAACTACAACATAAAATATGGTATAAAATTAGTAACTTTTTATGTTTTATAAAATACATCAAATTGAAGTTTGCTAGTCCCTAGCAAAGAAAGAAAGAACTAGAAAAACATTTCCTATAAAAACGTACCCAAATATTGGGTGCCTAAAAGAGTGCATAATTATATCAATTCAAAAGTAATTTCCTAGTAACCGTGCAACTCAATACCCTATCTTCTATTCAACATCATCATTACTTTCAAAATGAGTGTGTGAAGTCAAATAATTCACTCAATGTCATGCAGTTGAATAAATCTACAGCAAATAGAGATTGTAAATAAGAATATGAACCACCATGCGCTTGACATAATTAGTTTCTCTCCACTAATGTAGATCAATGCATCACTTTGAATCATTAAGACTTTATAGGCTTGTAATGTGAAGGCAAAATGGGTAATGGGCTATAAGAAAGAAAAGCATAGAAAAATAAGTTTAAAGAAAGAAAATTTATGAATAATATATGTTTATAGATCTTTTGTTTTCTTCTCACAAATACACTAATCTTCTTCCCTTTCTTCAAACTTCACAAACTTTATTCACAACTTTTTTTTTTCATGTATTCTTTTTTTTTTTCTTCTAACCCCAAAATTGTTCTTTTTCATACTTTGTTCAAACTTTTTTTCCATAACAAAGATACATGGTAAGCCAAAAATCATCCTCATTGCCACCTCCAAATCATTTTCTACTTTACTCCACCAAATACGAATTGATTAGCATATATTCATATGAACTCAAAATAAGCACTCTTTAATAATTTGTCTAAGGTAAGAAAAATATATTTAGTCTCCTAAAAGGGTAAACCAAAATTGTTTAAATGAAAAAAAGGCTCTATCATGCAACCTTTTATGCATCCTAAAATGGCTCAAACATGGTACTAACGAATAAAAATGTCAAAGGTGGGCTAGAAAACCTGAAACTCAAAACATCAAATGGCCTAAATCATTTTCTAAGTAATGCATACATCTAGAATTTTGCCTCAAGCAATAATTAAGCAAGTTCTAGAGTTAAAAAATAATCACTCAATCTTTAAGGAAGTGCTCAAAATGGTTTTGAAAGTAACAACATGTAAATTTAACTTTAGGTATTTTAAAGCATAATAAAACTATACCACTGCCTAAAAATCAATTTATTTGCAATCATATTCTTCTCATTGGCTTATCAAAATAATTAGGCAAACACCTACTAAAAAAACAGCCAACACAAAAATCAAAATATTAAAAACTAAAAACTAAAAATAAAGAAGTAAACTCCATAACATAAAAAAATCCACCTCAAATTGGGATGAACATAGTTCTCAATGTTAAAGTAAAAGAAAACAAACAAAATGAATAGTAAAGGTAAAGATAGCTCCCCCAAATGATGCATTGCAATTAACACCTAAAAACATAAAAGAAAAAAGAAGAAATTAAAAAATTAAAGATAACTAAAAATAAACTAAAAGAAAGACATTAAAAACTTTGGGTTTCCTCCCAAGAACTGCTTGTTTTAAGTCTTTAGATTGACTATCTTGTCTTGCTCATCTTGGTTCCTTCCATCTCCTAAAATAGTGATTTTTCTCTTGTATGCCTTAGAAGCTTAAGTCTCTTGGACTTCGTTGGTTTATACATATAAAAAACTTTTCAATTCTAGAACCATGCCTAAACTTTAAAGTACCCTTGTACACATCAATATTTGCCTTGCCTATAGCGTGGGCGTCCTAAAATTACTGCATTGCTCTCATTAAACACCACAAAATGAACTAAGAATGAAAACATACATACCTTCATCCTAACATTCATAGCTATCCCTAAAGGACATATTTGACTTTTATCAGCCATACTTACACTCATGGTGGTTGGTGTCAACATGAAACCTTATTTTTTTTAATATTATTATCCATCACATTTATAGATGCACCCAAATCACATAGGCAACTTGATAACTTTGGTTCTTCCAATGATACAAGATATTTCAAACCTTCCTTCATCCTTTAGCTTCTTAAACATCTTTTATTTTTCTTTTCTTTGCACTTGTGAATGTATATCCATGTAAAAAATTTCTCTAGTAAAACCATCTTTGCTTAGTAGCTCCAAATTTTTTTTCCTCCAAATCTATCTTAGTCCTACTAATTGCTATGAATGGCTTATGAAATATCAAAAAGCATTAGGATCCTTCATTTTGATTACTCCAAAATCCATCCTATACTTAAGAGATCCAACATCCACACGTACATTCTCCAAGATACCTTCTATTCCAACATGAGTGGTGTCATCCAAAATACTCTTATCAGGGGTTCAGCGAAGCCATTTATAACTTAAACTCATGAAAATTGAAAAATGCATAACATTAGTAGCAGCCCCATGATCACACAAAGCATTGGAAAATTCATAACCTTTAATTGTGCAATGAAAAGTAAAATTTTCCAGGATCTTGTAATTTCTTTGGAAACTCTCATCACTTTCCTCTTCTTTTTATTTTTCTTCTCTTTTCAGCCTCTCTCCTTCTAATTTGATTGGCAATTCCTTATTTATAAACAAAAATAATTCATTCATATGCTTGATTAGGGCCATATTTGGGATGAAAATCATCTTCATCTCAAGCACTAATTTCATCTAAATCATCCCATCTATAATTCATCTTTCTTTTCCTTTCTTCTTTTTCAACAAGATGCTCAGTCATATCTACCTCTTCACTCTCTTCACATATTTCATTAGAACTTATGCTTTCCTTAGCATACTTTTCAACTGGTTCATCTATGTACATAGCATCTTTATTAGTATTTTCCAAATTCTCAACCACCACCTCCCTAGGGTTTTAGGATTGTTTCTCTTCTTCCATGGCCAAATTCATCTTCACTATCCTCTTTCCTTGTACCTCTCCATTATAAGTCCAATAATCCTCCTTAGGATCTTGCCCATCCATCTATTCTTCACTTTTGACCT